>JASDQU011400891.1:11706-21842 GCA_032191745.1 Picea mariana
AGGTTTCATTCTTCAAGCTCCCATTTCTGCCATTGTTACTCCCCAATTCTCCTTGCATCTCCCTTCATTGATGTCTTCACTACAACCTTCATTTCTTTTAATGGGATGCCTTTGGAAGGCCAACCATCACATGGTTCGTTTCTGATTCCAACTTTGCCAAAAAGACAAACTAAAATCAAACAAAATGTTACATATTTATTACAATATTTACAAAAGGGTTTGTCAAAGATCCAATCAGATCACACCTTCCCATTTGAAGGCTTTTGGTCCCCAAAAGCTTGACCATTAAGGAGATGGAAGTACATGGCCTCCATTTGCCTATCCATATCCACCATTCCATTGTTAATGAATGTGGCTTGTTTCTTGCTTGTATGTCCTTGTTTTGTTGCTAGGGAGTTATTCTCTCTCTCTCTTGATGTGCTTTGACGAGGTATGCCTTGCCATCCTTGAACAAGAAGTACTTGTTTTCTCTCCTATAGAAGGTAGTATCCTTATCCCACAAGTACGGGCCACCCAACATTACCCTGCAAGCATCGAATGGTGCAACTTCACATTCTACCTCATCAACATAGCCGATACTAATGGAAAACTTGATTTTACATCTTCGAGTGATTCTCATAACAATTTTCCCTTGCAACCATACTAGTGAACTTGGATGCAGTAGATTGTAGGTTTATGGACTGAGCTCATCAACTAATGTTTCAAAAACCAGATTACATTGAGAACCACTGTCGAACAAGGCATTTACCTTATGTTTTTTCACTTGAACTTTGATTCAGAATAACACATGTTTATCTCCACTCACCTTAGGTTGTYGTAATGTGGTGCAAAATACAATTTCGTCTAGATCAGAGCTTCTTTCTGCCAATTCTTCTTTTGTCTCAGTAGTTGCCTTTGCTTTCCCCTTAGACTTTAGTCACTTTGGATGCAATTCTGGATGAAGTTTCCAACACTTCTCTTCTATGTTCCCATCTACATCACARTGTTTGCAATGCCAATTAGGATCCCTCCTTTTCTTGGATGTGATTGCYATCTTCTTGTCTCTTTTCTTGTTAGTTTATTCTTGGCTCATGTGTTGTTGCCCCTTCCTRGAGTCTAAGTCAATATATAGAACCTTCTTGCTTGCCTCGTCTATGCTTTTCACACCATGAAGTTGCAATTGTCTTCGAATATGGATGAAAATTCCTCCAAGGTACTTCATCACCACCCCTAGCTCTTCTAGAGAGATACCCAACCAAATGGCTTTCCTCCTGAACTCAAAAGTGTATTCTTGCACTTCTTTTCCTTGTTCTTGCCAAAGGTACTACCACTTCATGAGTTCCTCCTCTTTGTGGCCTATGGGGTAGACTTGTGACTTCAACGATGCCTTGAAGTCCTCTCATTTCATCACCGTGAGATTCTTGCCTATCCTCGATGCATCCACATAACTCTCCCACCATAGTAGAGCATGTCCAGTCATCTTCAATTGGGCAAAGTATATCTATTGTGTTTCTTGGATTCAATAAAGACCAAAGTAAACTTCCAATTGTTTCAACTAACTATCTAAGACTTCAACATTAGTTTGTCCATCAAACATGGGTATTTCAAGCTTTGCTTCAACTTTGAAAGGAACATTGGAAGATGAAGAAAAGTTGTTGTCATTGCCCGAGTTTCCAAGCGTCTCGCCTATGGAACCTTCTGGGCCATCCTTGTGTTCTCCATGCTCAATCTCTACTGAGTGTGCTTCCTTACCCTTCATTACCAACAACTATGTTACCAATTATGACATTGTAGCAATGCTTTGCTCCAACTGAGAAAACCTAGCTTTTGGATCTTCCATGTCATGTTCTTCATGAGGTATCCTTGCCATTCTAGGTTTTCTTCTCCATAATAGTCCTAACAGCACCACTTCTCCACTGTTTTGGTACCCACTGTGGGTGTTTACCATGTAGGTTTTCTCCAAGTCTTCAGAACCTACTTTGATACCATCTGATCTGTAATTGAGGTACCAAGAGTCCACACAATTCACCAGTATGGATGCAGAAGACAAATTTTTGTCTCTGCTCTCCATGAAATTCTCAATGCAAGCCTTTTTGTTTCTAATCATCGATAGGTAGAAAAAACATGGCTAGGTTTCATTTTTAAACAAGCCTGCACAACAAACTATAATTCAACTGTATCAAAGTTTCAACCCAACACTTTGGTTTTTTCAACTAGCTGATTCACACACCCGGTTTGTTTACAACATTCCAACATTGTATCAAACACATTATTCCAACAATTCTACACAATATCTCTTCTTCTCTAGAATTCAACTCCTCATCATCCCATTCATAGTATGATATAGGGTGTATCCAATGTGTACAGGCTTGGAGGATCACCTTGGTGTACAGTGCCCAACAGACTTAATACCCAAATTGAAAGAAAATCAAATGTAGTACATTGCATGGGGGGCATTGTGGAAAATCTCGAGATTACTTTTATAAAATCTTCCAAAGGATAACACTTTGTTGATCCTGATTTCCTAAATAAATTTGATTTGCCAACTGAGATGAATAAAAGGGAAGTGGGATGGAGAGCGAGTCCCTTCCTACCTGGACTAGTGGCAATTCTCTTGAATGGATAAACAAACCACGAGCTCCAAGCCCAAAGCAATTAGGAATTTAATTGTCACACTATTTATGGCTTATAAACAAGAGCTCCAATATCAAGGGGAAAATGATGATATCCTAAAATATTATGGCTTTACTATACTATGTGGTTAGACCTGTGATTATACATCCATGGTGCTGTTATTATGTTGAGCAGGATGGTTGTAGGGTTATTAAACTGTAATGCCCTATTTTCCCATAGTCTGTAATTATAACTATGACTTAGTGTAGTCGTGAGTCGTGACAAAGATATTTAAGACTAGAACAAACAATTACAAAACAATGTAAATGTATTCTGTTTAATTAATGAAAGCTCGCCAAACAACTGAAGGGTGGAGCATTGGTATTGTCCATGATACCACGAGTGAGGAATAGTGAGGGGAATTTGGGGTTCACCTTGTAAATCATGCCAAGTCACCCTCACCAAAACCATTTTTGTGTGGACATTTGAATTGGAAAATACTTTACCCATTCTCCATCAAGCCCAAAGAATTAAATGAGAAAATGGGTTGGTTTAAATGTCTCCTCCCATAAATTATTAAAAGCATGGTTTGGTAGTTGAGGAAGTCCTCCCAACAGTAAATGCATGGAGTGGGGACTAGTACATCCACGTAAAATCATGGAAAACCCCAACTACATGGAAGAACAAGAAAAAAAGGAGAAATGGGGGGATATACTGGGGGCACAATGAAGAGAACGGGGGGAAGATGGAAGCTAGAATCAAGCTAAGCCAAGCATATGTTAAACCAACCACAACAATTTCCTTGTTTGGACCTATAATTCGTGTGGGTAAGTGTCTGAGTTGTTGGAGCACGGGGTTGCTAGCTAGGGCCTAGCTGGGCGCACAAGAAAGCATGGGAAAGAGGAGTTGCTTGAGGGACCACGTGGTGGTGAAGTGAGCTCGCTCTTGTGTTGTGCAAAGCCAATAGAGGGGCACCTATCCAAAAGTAGAGAGATTTTTCTACGAAATTCATCCCTTGAAGAAGTATACAAACTATCCAAAAGTTTGATGAGAGCCACCCAAGCTTTCCCTGGTGGTATCATGGCTTGGCACGAGGGTGGTCAGTTGCAGAGAGGACTAGTGCAACTGAGCCTACGATTGGGTGGAAAGTTGCTCACCCTCAATTATTTGCTTGAACAACAACTTATAAATAGATAATTTCATATTTATACTCAGTTAATTTGTATGCCCGTTCAGTCTGTAAATTTTTCTATGCTTATGCAATTTATAAGATTGTATGGTTTATGTGTAGAAATTATGAGGAAAGGAATGAATGCATGATTTGCATTCCCTGTATGCGTTTACTGGGTATTTTCTCTTGTGGGTATATCATAGACCTCCTTTAGCTCAAGGTCAAAATCCCGAAAAATGCATGAATCCACGTGGAGAATTTCCAAGTTTACTGGCTATAGAGTTGAAGAAATATGTGTGTGTGTTGAATCTTATGTACTTGAGAATCATTGATTTCCTTGAGTCTCAAATCCGTTAAACTCATGCTACATCAAGGTTATGCTTTGAGTTTTGAATATTATGAGTATAGATCCTTGCATAATTATCGTTTGAATGTCAAGGAAAGAATGTTAAGATTTTAGGCTAGAGATCTGATGTTTATAATCTATACTTCATGCATATAAGCTTGAGAGTAATCCCCCAAAGGATTCTCGGTTATAGATCAAAGTTTGTGGGCCTAAATTTGCATAAAATCAAGTTGACTATCTAAATAATTGGAGGGAACACGAGTTATGTGTATTGCAGGTGCAAGGATAAGATCATCCTATTGGTTATAATGCCTCCTTGAATGCATGCACAATAACATGGTGAATCATTTTGTTTAATGTTGAAGGGAAAAACCTCAATGCAATTTCGATTATGTTCTTGAACTCTGTACATTGCCTGGGAAGAATCACCCTTGGGATCTAAACCATTCAATACCCTCAAGCTTCCTTCCCTAGACCCATTAGAACTTGGGGCCAATCGACTCATCGACATTTTGGATTTCCTTTCATTAGTGGTTTGAGTTGATATATTCATTGACGCTTCCTCATCGGTGCCCCTTTAGTCCTTTTACCTCATCAACGATCTTGGGTCGATTATTCATCAGATTAGTGGTTTGGTGTTTTTTGTGTCCATTAATGATCGAGTCGATTCGTGCCATCGACACTTTTCTAAGTGTGTTCATCGAAAAATCGGGTCGATCCCCATCAATGATTTCCCACCTTTGTCATCGGTGAATCGGGTCGATCTTCTCATCGACAATTTCTCAAGCCTTTTCATTGGCGATTTTGGTCTGAGTTACCCATTGGCTATTGTCCCTTTCCTAATGTTGTTCATTGACGATTTTGAAATGGAACCCATCGACACTTTTGCCGACCTATCCATTGGCACTTTCATCGATTTACCCATCATCCCTGTCAAAAGGATAAGCCACGTCGGCTGGCATGTGTGAAATAGGTCCACATGGACATGATGATGTCATCTGGCAYGTGTGAAATATGTCCACGTGGACATGATGATGACACCTTGAGGGTAGTGCTTGAGATCTTTAAGGGATCATATCTTTCTGTCCAAGGCTTAGAATCGAGCATAAAGATAGTCAATGGGAAGCCCGTGAGGAGCCCTTTTGATCTAAATATGCAGACTTTGTGTTAAAATTGTGTTTAAAGAAAGTAATATAGCTGAGAAATAAGGGTCGTATTAAGAGGGAATTGAGAAATTTCCTAGTGCCCTGCCATCCTAGAAAGCATCGAGGTGGTCGGGTATGTTACATACACAACGATTTAATTGAACAAGCGAATGGAAAAAGGTGATTATGTAGTGAATTCCAACAACAAAATTGAGGTTTTGTATAATTAACATTGAGTCAGAGTATTTGAAAGAACAATGATGCAAATCAAAGGAGATACCAACCCACAATCACACAACAATTCAACACAGCAGGCATGGATTTGATCCTGGAAAGCCAACATTAAATGGAGGCTTTTATTATGCTCAAGAGGAAATTACAGAGGGGTGAGATATACACATACTTCGTGTATTGTCACTCACTGTCAAGACCAAATATTTAGATGGTCATGGCTCAGAGACACCTTCGCTCAATGTGGATAGGCTTCTTGATTCCTTCATCCACCAAACTTTGAGCAAGTTGCACTCTTCAAGCTTCCATTTCTGCCACTATTCTTCCCCAATTCTCCTTTCATCTGTTGGACTACGCTTGACGTTCGACAAAAAACCATAGGCATTAATCTTCACCACAATCGCCAAAGTTAGGATCCACGAGAGGGGGTTAACCCATGTTGTGAAATTTGCGAGAAGCGTTGAACCTAATGTCCAACAATCTCCCCTCCAGCGCGTGTCGGGCGAGTTTCGAACTCGAGACCTGTTGCTCTGATACCATTTGTTGGACCGCGATTTCCATTAGACCAAAACCCGCGAGCATTAATCTCCGCCACAATTGCCAGAGTTAGGGTCCACGAGAGGGGGTTAACCCATKTCGCAAAACTCGCGGGAAGCGTTGAACCCAATGTCCAATAATCCCTTCGTCGATGTCTTCATTACAACCTTCATTTATTTTAATGCATTGCTTTTGGAAGGTCAACTATCACACGATTCATTTCCAATTCCAACTTTGCCAAAAAGACAAACTAAAATCAAACAAAATGTTACATACTTATTACAATATTTACAAAAGGGTTTTTCAAAGATCCAATTCAGATCAAGTTGTCTCACCCAAAGGATTTTCTAGTAGTGGTGGTTAATGAAACATTGAATAACGATGATCTACTAACAAAAAATCCAAAGATCCAGGCTAGCCACATCGGTAACTCTTCATATACTAGCTCTAGTAGTGATTAGAAGTAGCAAGGGGGCGATCAACCATGTGAAGAAATATGAGGATCCTAAAGCTGCCCAACAGATCTATCATTTGATCTCATTTTGGGCACTAAGTTCAAGGGTTTCAAATCTGGTTTCTCACTGTTTTTAGGACAACCAACAAATCTGATCTTTTGGCCCACTGAATCTGGCTTTAATCTTTTGATTTGATGCTCTTTTAGTGCTTCTTGTTTATGGTTTTAAGAAGGATAGTTTTGTTGTCCAAGTTAGCCTTTAAATATGCACTAAAACAACAAATACTCCTCTAGATCTTTTACACTTTTATGCTAAAAGTAAATAAACAAACCATGGCAAATGAACACACGTGTTTTTGGTCAACATGACCCTGGAAAAACCCCCATGGGGAAAACCAATAAGAGTGTAGATGTATTATGGATTTCTCAAGCAAATGCTACGATAAGGAAATGAAACAATGGAACTTGATACAAGAGTAAGCTCCTCTCAAGCTTGCTTTGGAGTTCCTTGAAATTTGCGCCCCTTTTGGACTTGTGTGCCCCCTTTCCTTTGTGCATGCTAGAAGAAGATTTGTGACCCTTTGCAACCTTGCATGAATGCTTTATTTGTTGCGCGCTTGCTTCTTGCTTGAATGCTTGTTGATGAAGTGTGCCCACACACTTGGTGCACCCTTCCTCCACAACAAATGTGCACCTCCAATGGTGCGCCCCTCCTCAAGCAATGTACGCCCTCTACCAAGAGTGTGCCCTTCTCACAAGTAGCCTCCTCACAAGCTTGGTGCGCCCTCAACAAAGGTGGGCCCCCTCTCAAACTTCACTTCTTCTTCAAACCCTCTTCTCCTCTCTTCCTCTCCTTCACTCTAATCTCCAAGTGAACAGTGAGCCTCGTTTTCCCTCCTTTCCCTCCTTTGCCTCCTTTAGCCTCATCCTTAGGCTAACCTAGGAAACCAATGGCTCAGATTAAATCTAGGCCATTCTCCAAAATGAACGGATGAGATTAGATCTCATAATTCACTTAAGTTTCCATAGTTTACTTTTTCCCTCATTAATGACTTTATAAAATCAACTTGACTTTATAACTTAAAGTACTTTGTCATTAATGATTTTATAAAGTCAAAGTGACTTTATGACATAAAGTAAAAGGTGAGGGTCAAATATTCACCCCCTTATGTTTAGAGACTCACAAACACAAGGGGACCACTTTCCAAGGTACCCAAATCTCAACACTCCCTCTTACCAAGGAAAGTATTTCTCACAAATCCCATCTTGTCTCTAAAGTAGACATGCTTGCCCCTTGGCAAGGACCTGGTGAGAATATCTGCAACCTGCTCATTAGTCAGAATATATTGAAGCTGAACTACCCCACGTTGAACCCAATCTCTGATGAAGTGGTATCTGATCTCAATGTGTTTCGACCCGTCATGAAACATTGGATTCTCTTAGAGTTTGATACAACTCTGATTATCATAGTGAATAACTGTAGGCCTCAACTCACGACCAAATGGGCCAAACAACAACTTGCRAAGCCATGTAGCCTCGCAAATGKCCTGAATCACTGCCATGTACTCTCCCTCAGCAGAACTCAATGCCACTGACCTTTGTTTCCARCTGAACTAGGAAACAACTGTTGATCCCAACCCAAAACAACACCTTGAGGTGCTCTTCTTGTCAACGACACATCCTACCCAATTTGAGTCCGTGTAGCCAACCAACCTGATTCCATCTCCTCTGACATAGTCCAATCCATAATCCGTTGTGCCAACAATGTACCTCAACACATGTTTTTCCCCAATCCAGTGAACACTCCTAGGCTCCACCATGTATTGGCTGAGACTGTTCATGACAAAACATATATATGGTCGAGTGTTGACCAAATACATCAAGAACCCAATCAACTGCCTATATCTCGTGGCATCCACCAACTTGGAATATGAAGCASTAAGCTTCTTCYAGTTGGTGACCATAGGTGTAGACGTGGGTCTKCAGTCCTCYATCTGAAATMTTCTCAGAATATCTGCAACATACTTCCCCTACCCCAGAAAGATGTGCCCATCCTCTTGCCAAACCTCCATGCTTAATAAATAGTGCATCAATCCTATGTCCTTAATCTMAAACTTTGATGCAAGTCCCAACTTGCAATCAACTATGAGATGCTCCTCTCCTATGATGAACAAATCATCAAAATACAATATGAGAATGAGTGTATCCTCTCCTTGAATGATGTAGTAGAGGTTCAKATCTACCGCACTCTTCTTAAACGCATCCGAAGCAAGTAAGAGTCAATCCTTGAATACCAAGCTCGGGGAGCTTGCTTCAGACCATACAATGCCTTTCTTAGAAGGCACACATGGGACTCTCTCCCCAACACCTCAAACCCCTGCGACTGCTCTATGTACACCTCCTCCTCTATGAATCCATTCAAACGTCTCATCATAGTCGATTCCATCAATTGGAGAGAATCCTCTCGCCACAAAACGAGCCTTGTGTGTCTCTATGCTGCCATTTGCAACATACTTGGTCTTATACAACCATCTCGAAGTCACAACTGACTTCCCCTCAGGTCTAGGTACCACCTCCCACACATCATTGCACATAATGGAGTGATACTCCTCCTGCATGGTGATGTAGGAGCATCCTTCCACATCAGTAGATGTGCCAACAAGCCAACATATAGGCGCACATTGGGGAAAGGGAGTGGCACCAACCCTCCCATTTTTAAATTTGAAATATGATCATATACGGATTTATGTTGTAAGGTTGAGTACAACCAAGCCATACCTTTGTACATGTAGTGGATAGGGTCACCTTAATAGTTGACTGTAAGCAGGTCTAGATCTGAGTCAAGTCTGGATGTTCATTCATTGTAAGAAGCTGTAGGGGTAAGGTGTCTTAACTAAGACAATGATGGCACTAAGGAGGTAGATAGGATAAGCTCGAGGAGCCCTCTTGGAAGAACGGGATTTTGAAGAGGATTCAGAGGGAATCTCAGAAGGGAATTTTGAGAGACGAGAGTTAGGAGGAGATTCTGAGAGGAGAGCCTGAGAAGCTCGAAAGCTCATAAATAGGAGGTAGATAGTTCTTTCAGGGATCTTGAGAGAGCTGAGACTCTGTTGTAGTCCAGCTTGCACATATTGTAATCAGATTTTCATATTAATGAAAAAGACAACAGTTTTTCCTGCATATGGTTGTTTATGCATTTATGGTTTTATGTGTTTCATGAATGTATGTTGTAGATGCATGTGATAGTTTTCATCTGCAGTAGAAAGATAGATTTCTCTATCTTTGCTGAGTTGGTAATATTGTTCTGGGTTCTTTAGGCTGTGCAAGGAGTGCACACCGAAACATTTGAGGTTCTGTAGCCAGTGCAAGGAGTGCACATCTGAACTCTGAGGAGTCAGAAAAGAAGTGCCAGGAGGGCAGACTAGAGTGATAACAACCGAGGGGAAGCCTCAAGGTTGTTGAGTACCTTAGAGGAGAAACTGTGCAGAGAAATCATAGAGAGACAGAGTCACTGAGAACTCTGTGGAGCTCTGCCAAGTGGGCATCGAGTAGGTGCAAGTGTGCACAAGGAGAATTCTCTGTCGAGTTCAAAGAGAAGAGTATCATAGGAAGATACTCACAGAGTTATTGAACACTCTGTAGAAAACGCCCAGCAAGGTG
>JASDQU011400891.1:31553-42243 GCA_032191745.1 Picea mariana
AGTCACCCTTTAACTCGATGTACTCGACACCTAAGGTTGTGTCCCCTGAGATGCATCACTCTGAATCTGCAGGACCTCCTCAACTCTATCTCTCAACTCAAGAGATATTTTGAATTCTCTTCCCTCCTCAAATCTGATATCTCTCCTCACCACCACTTTCCTCAGTGCTAGTATGTAGATCCAATAGGCCTTAGAGACCTCTGAGTAATCAACTAGAATTCCATACTCTGTTGTGGGATCTAGCTTTGTCCTCTTCTCTGAGGGGACATGAGAGAATGTCGAGCACCTAAATATGCGTTGATGCTCAACATCATGCCTCCTCCCAGTTAAGGCCTCCTCATGAGTCTTCCTCCCCAAAGCTCTACGAGGACTCTTGTTATGCATGTATACTGCAATACTACAAGCCTATGCCCACAAGTAGAATGGAAATTCTTGATCTTGCAACATTTATCTTGCTGCACCAACTATGGCCTTGTTCTTCCTCTCTGCAACCCCATTTTGCTATGGGTTGTAAGGAACAATCAACTGCCTTCTGATACCCTACTGGGTACAAAAGTCTACAAACTCTATGGAGGTATATTCACCTCCATTATCTGACTGCAATACCTTGATCTTCTTTCCTGTCTGGTTCTCCACAAGAACTTTGAACTCTTGGAACCTCTTAAATACCTCACTCTTGGTATTCAGGAAAACGATCAAGGTCTTCATGTAGTGGTCATCTATGAAAGTAACATACTACTCACAACCACCCAAGGAAACACCTGACATGGGCCCACACACATCTGTGTGTATCAAATCTAGTACCCCAGCTGATCTATTATCACTGCTGGGAAAAAAAAGTCTTGGTGTACTTCCCAAGAGTACACCCTCTGCACACCTCCTGGTGCTCAATGTTGAGCTTTGGCACTCCTGTCACAATATCTCTTAGCGATCTCAAACCTCCATGGTGCAAATGAGCCATCCTTTGATGCCAAACTCACACAACTGACTGCTGCTACTGTTAGTCGCCAAGGAATGCAAAGGCTGAAAAAACAATCTATACAGGTTCCCCTCTCGTGTCCCAATCACTCTTCCAGAAGTGACACTGGACCCCTTATGGTGAATGAGGACCTATGTCCCTCTGAAGTACACTTCATACCCCTTATCATGAATGGAGGAAACCAAAATAAGATTCTTCTTCAACCCCGAGACATACAATACATCCCTGAACACCAAGGGTGGCATCAACTCCCTCTAAAAGGAGACTGTTCCACGTGCGATCACCCTGACAATGATGTTGTCTCCAAGCACTATCTCCAACCTAATCTCTGGATCTCTGAGATCAATGAAGTGCTCTCTCACACCTGACATGTGACTCGATGCTCCACTGTCAATGTATCGGATGTGGGATGGTGTCTCAACTATCTAACTACGTACTATCAAGGAGCACTCTCTCTCAAACTGAGAGACAAACTCATCCTTCTTTGCTGTCGCTGCAGTGCCATCCTACTTCTTCTTCTTCTTCTTCCCGTTGGGACACTGCCCAACATAGTGCTCCATCTTCTGACATGCAAAGAATTTAACTTTGCTCATGTCCTTCTACTGCTCACCTCCTCTCCGTTGTTGCTTCTTGTACCCACCCTTGGGGTCCTACTTGGTCTTCTTCTTTCCCTTTGCCAAAAGATCAAGATCACACTCATCACCATCCCCACCACGTTACTAGCTAGTGGATCTAGAGATAACTCTAAGCTTCTCCAGCACAAAGTCATCCCAGAGCCTCTCCCAACTAGGCATATGTTCTCTAGCCACGATGCTTCGCACAAAACTCTCCCAAGTTTTGGAAAATCCATTTAAGGATGTCCTCACCAACTCCGAGGGATATACTATTTCGTCAACTCCTACCAACTCATCACGAATCTGAGAAAATATCATGAGGAATGAGGTAACTGTATCTATATTCATCCTCTCGGTGCCCCTCAGCTTCTCCTAGAGCACCATCTTCCGGTTCTAGTTAGGGATTTGGTAAAGACCACACAAGGACTTCCACATATGAAATGTGAAGTCCTTACCAGACACATGAGGTATGACATGGTCCTTGACCACATCAAAGATGATCGTCTTGGCCCTGATGTTCCTCTTCCGGAACTCAACCATGAGCACTGCATATGTAGGAGGTACTACGAGATTCTCCACAATATCCTATAGCTCTCCCTCCTCCAGAATCAAGACTATCTTGGCATTCCACGGAGACCAATTGCTAGCCCCCAGTAGCCTATCCTCCACCCTCAAACCTAGCACCAACATGGCTTCCATTTGATGCTAAACCGACCAAACAAAACTGAGCAACACTGAACAACAAAAATCTACCTCCAACACACAAAACTCAAGTGTGAAAATGAAGCTCCCAAGCTGTGTAAAAATATGCCAACTGTTTGTCACAAAAATCAACCACCTCTTGTGCCCTTAGGGTCTGATACCATGAAGAAATATGAGGATCCTAAAGCTTTCCAACAATTTTTTCATTTGATCTCTTGTTGGGCACTAAGTTCAAGGGTTTCAAATCTGATTTCTCACTGTTTTTAGGACAACCAATAGGTATGATCTTTTGGCCCACATAATCTTCCTTTTAGTGCCTCTTGTTTAGGGTTTTAAGAAGGATAGTTTTTCTATCCAAGTTAGCCTTTAAACATGCACTAAAAAAGAAAATACTCCTCTAGATATTATACACTTTTATGATGAAAGTAAATAAGAAAACCATGTCAAATGAACACAAGTGTTTTTGGTCAACATGACCCTGGAAAAATCCCCATGGGGAAAACCAATAAGAGAGTAGATGTATTATGGATTTCTCAAGCAAATGCTACAACAAGGAAATGAAACAATGAAACATGATACAAGAGCAATCTCCTCTCAAGATTTCTTTTGAGTTCCTTGAAATTTGTGCCCCTTTTGGACTTATGCACCCCCTTTCCTTTGTGCCTTCTAGAAGAAGATTTGCACCCTTGCCTAAATTCTTGATTGCTTGTGCCCTTGCCTCTTGCTTGAATGCTTGTTGATGAAGTGCACCCACACACTTGGTGCGACCTTCCTCCACAAAAAATGTGCACCTCCAATGGTGCGCCCCTCCTCAAGAAATGCACACCCTCTACCAAGAGTGCGCCCCTCTCACAAGCTTGGTGTGCCCCCTCTCTAACTTCACTTCTTCTTCAAAACCTCTTCTCCTCTCTTCCTCTCCTTCACTCTAATATCCAAGTGAACAATGAGCCTTATTTTCCTTCCTTTGCCTCCTTTAGCCTCAACCTTAGGCTAACCTAGGAAACCAATGTCTTAGATTGGATCTAGGCCATTCTCCAAAATGAATGGATGAGATTAGATCTCATAATTCACTTTAGTTTCCATAGTTTACTTTTCCCCTCATTAATGATTTATAAAATCAACTTGACTTTATAAATTAAATTACTTTGTCATTAATGATGTTATAAAGTCAAAGTGACTTTATAACATAAAGTAAAAGGTGAGGGTCAAATATTCCCCCCCTTGTGTTTATAGACTCACAAATAGAAGGGTGTTGATGATTGCATCTATGTGAGACATTCTCCAGCTTACAAGCCTATGAGATGTGGATCATTGCAGCTATGTGAGACTTTCTCCAGCTTACAAACCTGAGAGAAAGCCCCTAAGAATGGTGTGTGGTTCCTATATGGGACAAAGCTGGAACGTAGAGATGACCTCCTCCATACTGAGAGTTGAGAAGAACACAAGATTAACACAGTGAGAAAAGTGATCTACAAAGTTGGACGTACCTGTGGCTAAGCACAAGGTGAACGTGTGAAATCCCAAAGTGTTGGGTGCATTGTCATGAGAACATAAATGAAGATGATGTATTAGCCTCCTTTGAGCAGAAGAGTTGATGATAAACTCTAGATGACTCTCCTGTGTGATGCAGTGGGAAAGAAGATTTGTTGAGTGGACGTGCCTGTGGACGAGCACAAGTGAACGTGTGAAGAACTGGTTCTTCTATGTAATGCAGTGATCTAGAGATATGGACATCCCTATGGATGTGCCCCTAGTGGATGAGCACTAGTGGGTGTATAGGATCCCTTGCTATATTGTTCAAGAGTCAAACCTGCTTGTAACCCTAATTATAATGTAAAGGGTACATGTCAACCCCACCTTAATGTGACTAGTAATTAATGTAAAAGATAATTAATCTGGTTAATATTAATTATATTATATGCTAGTGAGGTCGTCCCTATTGTGCTAGTAGACACTTATGTTGATAGGTTCATGTTAGTATAAGTAAAGGTAAATTCCCCATTGAGGAAACACATCTTTCATGTGAGTTTGGAAATTTCAACAAGTACACCTTCTTGGGAAAAGTGCACACCTCTCTTGGGCACTAGAATTCTAGGGTTTGAGCACCCTATTGTGTGCTAGGTCTTATTGGTGGTGAAGGTATTTCTCTTGAATAATATAGAAAAGGATTTGGCTGAGTTTTCTTCCCTTGTTGAGAAGGGTTTCCCAAGATACTTCTTGTGTTTTTGTGCATGGTGTTTCTTCTTGTGATCTTGGTTGCTGCAACATTATTGTTTATGATTAAGACAAATGCTAAAATGGAATGAACTTCATGCTTAACCTAGATCATTGACAAATTAACATGGTATCAGAGAATAGGTCTTGAAGAACCCATTTCACAAGCATCTACCAGTCTCCTCTCTTTTCTGCAGAACCATATGACCCTCCTAGGGTTTCCATAAAATCTGTACGACCCTCCTTTCTGAGGTGTTTCANTATTGTTTATGATTAAGACAAATGCTAAAATGGAATGAACTTCATGCTTAACCTAGATCATTGAAAAATTAACATGGTATCAGAGCATAGGTCTTGAAGAACCCATTTCACAAGCATCTACCAGTCTCCTCTCTTTTCTGCAGAACCATATGACCCTCCTAGGGTTTCCATAAAATCTGTACGACCCTCCTTTCTGAGGTGTTTCAGCCCTTAAATACTTAAACGTTGGGGCTGATTTTGGAATAGGAGACTATGACCTCCTCCAACGCACCTCCAAAGACTCTTAGAGTGACATTCCGAGCATTTTGAAATTTTGGCCCTAGGGTTTCTAGGGTTTTGCTAAATTCTGCAAAAAATTCAGAATTAGGGTGTCTGCAACTCATTGAAGGAGCTCTTTAGCTCACCAGTGTTCTCCTATCTTTCAAAGGCTTATTTTTGGCAGTCATAAGTCCAATAAAACCTAAAAGTGCTAGCCTAGCCTAGCCGTTAGGTTTTCTAGCCCAGTTAACAAGGGTTTGTGAATAATATAAAATTATGATGAATAGAACTATGATGGAAGATAAGCTTGATGGATCAAGCAACTTCAAGTTCCTGGAAGACAAGATTTCAAAGGAAGACTTATTGTGGGTGATACAAAAAGGTGACACTGTGACTACCTCCTTAATGAAGATGTCAGAGGATAAAGATCATCCATGTTCCATTGGAATAATCATATCAACACCCTTAGGTATGCACTTGTATATATATTATTTGTATCATTGTCATGAGGGTAATTGCAGGATGAAGGAACCTTTTGCTGAAGTCATGGATCCAGAAGGATCTCAATGCATTCAGAGGAACAACAAACTGGAAGTGAAGACTCCAGGTTTGATTGTTGTAATTTTCATTCCTCTAACCTATATTTCTAAAGTTTTCTACATTACAAGTAAGTGTTGTAGCTGTGACAACAATCCTTGAATTGTTTTGATTCTAGAGATGCACTCATTATTCTCCTTTAGGAGATATTCTTGTTTTGGTTCCGCTTGTTTTCTTGTTCCAGACAGGTTAAGATCAAAGGAAGATGTTTATCCTTCAGAGGGAGCCACTTGACTTAGAGGGAGTTAAAACTATTTGAGAAAGATGAAGAATAGAACCATCATCGGGGCAACCAATGCAATAATACATGATCAGAATCTTTGTATGATTCTATGGGAATAAACATGCATGCCACAGTATATGTTCAGAACAAGAGTCTTCACCAGGCTTTGAAAAACAAAACTCTCGAAGAAGGCTTCACCGGAATGAAGCCTTAGATTGAACACTTCAGGTTATTTGGGTGCCCAACGTATCTTCATGTACCCAAAGACAAGAAGTCCAAGCTAGATCCTTTAGAAAGAAATGATACAATGAATCTTCAAAGACATTCTAGATCGACATCCCTGGTCAGAGACAGATTGAGACAAGTAGAGACGTTGTCCTTGAAGAAGAGATAGTCCTTCAAAGATCCAAATAATGTCAGATGGAGATTGACAGTAAGACAATACCTTCTCCCCCTTCAACAATTTAGAGGGAGACATACATTATTCCAGTTGATCCAACTACTCTAGTTGATATGTTCAGAGATATTGCAGTAGGGTATAAAAGGCCTACCTAGACTCACTCTACGAGAGGCAAAGAAACATACAAGCCTCTCAAGGCACATCCTGAGAAAGAAAAAGAGATTTACGAGCTATCCTTCAATCATGAGCCACTTCATTGATGCTAAGCCTCCTTGTCTTAGAGAAACAACAAGAGAATAGGTATGGCAAGATGCCATAACAAAAGAATACGACTATATCTTAAAGAATGATGTATAAGATATTATTCAGGGACCAGAAGGGAAGTCTGTGGTAACTTCCAAGTGGATCTATAAGATCAAACATGTAGCTGATGGAAGTGTCGAGAAATAGAAAATGAGATCTATAGCCAGAGGTTTCTCATAAACAAAGGGAGTTGTCTATGATGAGAAACTTGATCCAATAAACTCGATACACTTCCATCCGTACTACCATCCATGAGTTGGAAACTATATCAGATAGATATATTCTTGATGAGTTTGGATTTTAGCAAGAATGTTGTTGATTCAAACCTATATTATTACAGTGTTGGTAATGAGAGCATGATTTTGATGACTTATTCTGAAAGCCTTGTTGTTGGATACAAGTAATCCTTGACTTCTGAATTCGAGATGAAGAATCTGAGTATGATGCACTACTTCTTGGGACAAGAAGTATGACAGAGGACTGATGAGATTTTCTTGAGTCAAGGAAAATATACAATGAAAATATTAAAGAAGTTAAGTATGAAAGAATTCAAAATCCACCATGATGGATTTAAAGAAAAAGATTGATGATGATTCAGACAAGACTGATTGAAAACTGATTAGATCATTGATGTATTTGGTTAACACTAGACTTGATTCATGCCATGAAGTGAATGTGCTTAGTCATTTCATGAGTCAACCAAGACAGACTCACTAGACAACAACAAAACATGTATTGAGATATATATGAGGCATAGTTGGATATGGCCTGAGATATGTCTCCAGTGTGAACTTGAGTTTTCAGGATATGCCGATTCAGATTGAACAGAAAGTACAGTGGACCAAAAGAGCACATTCAATTGTTGTTCGACCATGAAGTTTGCCATGGTTTCTCGATGCAGCAGGAAAAAAAACTATGTGACCTTGAGTACCACAGAGGTAGATCATATAGCATCAAGTGTGCGAAGCAATGTGGCTTCAAAAGCTTATGACAGATTTACTTGACCATGAGATGGATCGTATGATCATAACCAAGAGCCGTGTGTAAATATCCTTGAGAACCTAGTGTTTCTTGATGGATTGAAAAACGATGAGATGAAGTATCCTTATATCAGAGATATGATGCAGTACCTTCCTACACATGAGCAGATTGCAAACATCTTCACCAAACTAACTTGGTGAAGAATGCCTCCCTAGTTGAGAGGGAGTGTTGATGACTCCAACCAAGAAAAAGTTCAAAGTACATCCATGTGAGACTTGACATGATGAAGAATGCCTCCCTAGCTAAGAGGGAGTGTTGATGATTGCATCTATGTGAGACATTCTCTAGCTTACAAACCTGTGAGATGTGGATCATTGCAGCTATGTGAGACTTTCTCCAGCTTACAAACCTAAGAGAAATCCCCTAAGAATGGTGTGTGGTTCCTATCTGAGACAGAGATGGAACGTAGAGATGACCTCCTCCATATAGAGAGTTGAGAAGAACTCCATATTAACACAGTGAGAAAAGTGATCTGCAGAGTTGGACGTACCTGTGGCTGAGCACAAGGTGAACGTGTGTGTTGAAACAATTTTTAACTTTTTTATCTTCAAGACTAAAACCTTCCTTTTTTGGGTTTCGGATTTTCATAAAGCATAACCCTCACTATCATTTCCAAAAGGCCGATATCGAAATCCCGACAAGCTTTATTCTTTAAATAATTAAAGGCAAAAAACAAAAATGTTATAAAGTCCCGACGCGCTTTCTGTAAAGTTATTTTTTTTTAAATCACTAAAAACTTAAAACCTAAAGGAGTTGATACTAACCTTTAAAATTTTTTCGGGATTCGGGGTTTACTAAGAACATATGTTTTAATACATATCCAATCGCGGAATCTCGATCCCCGATTTCTCGAAATATGGAAGTTACTAATTATTAAAGATTAAATAAATCGTATCGCAATTTCGGGATACGGGGTTCAACGATAACATACCTCTTGTCAACATAATCCCCGAAATCTCGAAACGCGAAGTCCTGACTTATAATCTGTGTTTAGACCGAATTAACCCTGTTTTGGAAGTTAGTCTATAATCCTAATTAATTAATCTATTAATACGAAATTTAAGCCCTATTTAAATCTTATTGTGATTTCGAAATTTCGGGAATCGAGGTTTATCGATGACATACCTCATGTATCCACGATCCCTGAAACCCCGAAAGAATGGAAGTTAATTTTTAAATCCTGATTAATTAATTTACTAATACGAAAGTTAAGGATTAACTTAATCTTATCGTGATTTCGCACTTTCAGGAATCAGAGTTCAATGATAACATACCTCTTGTCAACATGATCCCCAAAATCTTGAAATGCGAAGTTTCGACTCATAATCTGTGTTTAGATTGAATTAACCCTGTTTTAGAAGCACGATTAATGGTAATTAAACTTCTTAGGTCTTTTCTTATTTTTGGTACCGTTGAATGAAATCTTTYGAATTTTGAATTTGGGATTGCCRAAATAYGGCCTCATTAATAAATAGATAACTGATAAATGTTGCGTGTATCTCAKAAATATTTTTTGCATTAAATGTAATTGATTACAGGTCAACTGTGTCAGTGTTTTTGTCATAAAATGAGTTTAAGGCGAATTCAAAATCTGTGTTCCAAAACCGATGCTTGTTCTATCCTTCAAAGGTAATTCACATTCGACCAAACTCATACGCTTCTTTTCTGTGATAGGTTTTCCTTCTAACATAAAGCTATGGCGCCAAAGAAAGCATTGAAGAAGAGTGAAGATACAAAGGAGATGCATAAACCAGAAGGAGATATCATATCCGACACTACGCCGCACACCATCGACTCAATTAAATCATGGACACAAATCTTTGAATTCCTGTATTACGAATTAAAAAATTCTCTTGTTGATTCAGAGAATCACTTTCGGGATATAGCAGAATCAGAGCTTCATAAGATCACAACACGCCCTTGGCTCATGGCATACAATGAAATGATCAATTGGGCCTTGGAGAAGGTCAATATACCGACAAGAATCATTTTAAACGATCAAGCGTTTGTTGTCGACTCATTCAGGCCAGAGCATATACAAGTAATGTATAAACTCTTACCAAATCCTAAGCACATTTATAATGTCGAGTTTTTAGCTGAATTTCAAAGGAAAGAGTGTATTGAGGCAGACCGAACTTATCCCGATTTAATCAGAGAATGGTGGAGATGTCCATCAAAATTTAGGGTCGATAACCATGGGGTTTATGCCACAACATATTTGAATGAGGACATGGTCTATGTAGCCATTATGTTGTGTAGACTTTTCGGGAAAAAGAATCCCTGCCATTTTCCTGCAGAATGGGTGCCCTTTTTAGAAGAAGCATCAGAAGGATACACTTTTAAGTGGAGCAAGATTCTGTTTGATAACCTAGCCCAAGAAATTTCAAATTACATAGTTGCAAGATCTAAAGGTCAGCCAGTGGCCTTTTACATGTCGACGTACATCATGGATGCAATCTGTTTTGTGACTCCATTTCCCCTGATGAATTGGAGTTGGAACATAACCTGCTCTGAACCCATTCATGAGTATCATTTTGTGCTATGGGAAGAAAATGCTAAGAATGCATTTTATGAAATTTTTCATTTCATAGTAATTCCAATGCATAAGATGTTTTATGGCTATGAACCCCCTCGCATTTCTGAGCTAGTCTCAGAAAACCTCAAAGCAATTGCCAACTGGTTCATTGATGAAAAATTCTCTTACATTACAGTTTATGGGTGTTCAATCCCCCCTCATGCACTTCCAAAATTCCTCTCAGACAGACTGGTATTGAGGGAGGTAGCACACCAAATAGTGAAAGTTGGTATTGGAATAGAGCTAAAGGCAACTCAAAAGAAGTCTTGGCCAATCTTCCCTGTACATGTCTTAAAATTTTCATTGTTAAACCTAGGCCATTCTAAAGTGGAAGCCGAAGCACTTGAAGAAGTTAAACTAGTAGATATCGAACACAGAAAACATGACCCTTATCAATTAGTAAACAAACATTTGATGCACTGCAATATGAAAGCTTATGAACACGAAAAATCAGTTTACGATGATATATTCAAAGAGGTTAAAACCTATGAGGAGGTATTGAACAGGGTACGGGCCTTATCAC
>JASDQU011400893.1:6744-44450 GCA_032191745.1 Picea mariana
GAAGGTGCTAATGAAATAGAGGAGTCGATTTGCAATTGGATGGTTCTTTTGTTCTAGATGAATTTTTCAATGCACCAGGTGATGATATATTTACATTTGAAAACATCTGGAACTCAATCAATGAGATCTATTCCTAATGTCCACACCGTATTGTTGTCTCTATCAGACAATGTTGAAAAATATTGATAAAAACTAGACCAATGGTAATTCTGGTCTTCTCTGCTGAACAAGTTCAAAGTATCCCTGCTGAAATGTTGTTTTCTCATGGCCATATTCAAAAAATTGGAAAACTTCTTTGTAATATCACTTGCATTGTAAAATGACCCTTAAGTTAGATTTCCTTGGTGAAAGAATTAATTTGAAATAAATGTAATTTTCCTCGATATAAACATCATTAATTAACGACCTTTTCAAAAATAAACTTAGAAATTAATTTCATGAAAATAGTATTTAATGTGACTCAATAAATGTGAAATAAGGGGACATGTCATGCCGAGGAGTTAGAGTGGAATTTTATAAATGAAAATGCAAGTCTATGAGTCAACGAGTCAGCAAGTCCATGATGAATGAAATGGATAAGTATTGATATATTTTAGATGACTTGTGAGAGGTAGAAAAGTAATCAAATACAAGTCTAAGATTCCATGAGTCTGCGATGAAAAAAATAAACTAAGTGTTGAGTCAAATGAAAAAGAAAAAGGAAATAAAAAACAAGTCTGCAAGTATGATGGAAATGGCTAAGTATGGTAAGCATGATAAAAAAATGAGAGGGGTGAAGGAGGTGTATGACACATGGCCAAGAAATTTTATGGGAGGGGAAAATTCATAAAAGGAAAATGAAAGGAAATAATGAAGGAAAACATGTGGCATTCAACAGGTTGTTGAGTGGAAAAACATACCTCTCAAAGAGATGGCTAGTTGCATGCTACATGAAAAGGAACTTCCTCCCAATCTTTGGGTTGAGGCACTTAACTATGCCAATCACATTCAGAATAGATTTCCTCATAGATATTTGAAGGATAGGACTCCTTTCTAGGCTTGGAGAGGAAACAAACTAAAAGTCACCCACTTCCATATCTTCAGATCACATGCATGGGCCCGTGTTTCCTCTAAGAAGAGGAAAGCATTAGATCCAAAAATCCACCCATGCATATTTGTTGGTTATCCCGATGGTGTGAAGGGATAAAAATTACTTGATCCCTCTATGGACCAACTCATAATTGAGCACAATGTCTAGATCGAAGAAATTCCCTCGCATACTCCACATGAGCCACACAAAAATCCCTTTGTACTTCCTCTAGTTGCAGATGATGAATACACACATTTGGATCACACCATAGATATGAGTTCCAATATGGATTCAGAGGATTCATATGATACAGATGCATATTCAAATCATTTATATGAAGAGTTGGTACATGTAGAAGAGGAGCTAGAAAAGATTCCCAAGTAGGCATAGTCCACACTTCATGATGCATGAGACCTTGTTGGGGATCCAGCGGATTTGAAGAGGACCAAATCTAATTTTGAGGATCCTCCTCAAGTACTCATTTCCATTGAACCTACGATTCCTTTGAAATATTATATGGTTCAGTCTTCACACCTGCAGACCTACAAAGAGGTTGCAGGGAACCCTTTTTGGGAAGCATCCATGCAGGAGGAGTACAAATATCTCCTTGAGAAACATAATTGGTATTTGGTTTGGCTTCCTTTAGACAGGAATCTTGTCATATGAAGATGGGTCTACAAGACCAAAAAGGCAGTGGATGGATAGGTGAGCAGACACAAGGAAAGATTGGTTTCCAAGGGATTTCAACATATCCATGGGATCCACTATGATGAGACATTTTCTCCAATAGAAAAGAAGGATTCCATCAGGTTGGTCCTTTCCATTGGAGCAAACCGGGGATAGGAAGTACATCATATGGACATGAAGAATTATTTTCTTCCTTGTAATGACCTCCTCGTTACGACAACAACTCTGATAACAGGTGAATTTTTTTTTTGTGTGTGTGTTTAAGGTGTGTGCACGCGTGTAGAAGTAACAGACACACCTGACTCTACATCGCCACTTGACAACCAACAAGATGCATCCACGATTTTCATCACAAGAAGATTGAAGGCACACAACGAGTAACCGTAAGCAATAAATGGCCATAGACACAAGGCACACAACGCAAACCTTTAACGACATACTGGGTTATGCGCGCGTCTAAAAGGAACATACACTCTTGACTCTACGTCGCTACTCGACAACCAACAAGAAACTACCACAATGAACACAACCAGAAGGATTAAGGTGCACAGTAGGTGGTTGCAAGCAATAGACGACCATAGACATAAGGCGCACATCAAATAACTGCAAGCATAAATGACTTACTGGGTTATGCACAGTACAAACACAAAGGAAGAATCCATAGTAGTGGAGATTACTATTTCTGCATAAGAAAGCAGGGCGTTTAATCTTAGTTCACTGATCGAGAGAGAGAGAAGGTCAGATAGGCTCTTGGCCGACTACTTAGGCAGAAACTAGTAATCTCTGTCAGGTGTGTCACAAGAGTGGAAAACCTTCCTTTAAAGGGCCTGAGACTCTTGATACGTCACGGGATTCTTTACACGAAATAATCACACACACAGACATATCTCCCAAGGTTACCTGGGGGTGTCTACATCCCACCCGACAAACAGTCCCAACACACGGAAGGTTTATCAACCAAGTACAACTTTACCTACAAGGAATAACACCCTCATTACAGACTCAGAAAATCTGTTGTACTTAAATCAGGGTTATTACACCGTAAATGTTTATTAACAACAATAAAAGTTACAATAACACTGCCATGAAATATTAAACACCTTACATTTATATTGCATATCCCAGCCATGATTTACAATTACAATCCCTCTTATATGCTACAACCATAATATTTACAATGACCTTACTAGATAGAAACATTCAATAAACATGAGGAGCTCACAACTCGAGGTCATTTAAGATCATAAATTTCATTAATAATGCCCTAATAACAACGCCATTCCTTCTTGTAAGTTATCTACCCAAACTACACTCTATACTATGTCGCAAAACAATACCCTTACATATTTCAGAACAATGTGAACCATAGCGTTACCTTTACATATCACCTTAACAATAAAAATTACAGTCACCCAACATTTGATCACCGGGTCAATTTACCTTATTCACAACAGTAAAAAGGTAGTAACAATTCCACTAAAATGACATTACCCTTACCCTATGGGCAATATATAAAGATAACCTCATATTTATAATTAACGTCATAATTAAAATAATAATGTAACAACATGGTTAAAAACTGTCAGTATATAAAGATGACAATGTTTAAAAAGGACACATTTAAAAGTATCAAAATTAAAAAGGCAATATATAAATTAGCGATATTTCTTTTATGGCAAAATTTAAAAAGGCAAAACTCATATCGTTCTACTAAAACATCACTTATTTTGGACCGAACATTGAGTCAATACTCATATCCGACAGTCATAAATGAGAGCCATGATAACCAACAAAGTCATATTGAATGCCATTAATGGGTACAAGGGTGCCATCCATGCTCAAGAATGGGCTGGTAAAAGCAAGCCGAGGTTATTCAATGTAATCAATGTGGGCGTAGAAACCAATGTTACAGCAACCGTAAACACACAACCATTAAGATGCGATCAAATAAAACGCAGAACTGGAATTCGGCGCCGGTAACACTAACCATCAATCATGGGGATATACAGCAAATGCAGAAGAGGTTAAAAGTCAATCCTAACGTTGTATGAACAGACATAGTTGAAGGCGGATTGCTTGTTGAGGTAATGGTCGAAACAAACTCGGAATATAATCAATTGATGATGCACCGCTTGGTGGCTGGGAAAATTGCATGCGGAGATAAGGTTTATAATATTCTGATTCTATTGGTGGAAATCCGAGCAGTGCCTAGGTTCAATCGTAGATATGGGCATCGAGGTAAATCACACAATCAATCGTTTTATAAAGAGCTGAGGGCCATCAACACAGTCATGGTTTGGGGCAAACGCACCCAGTCATAAGGAAAACTCCCACTATGTAAATTTTATAAATGACAGTCATTCTAGAAATTGTACTTTTTACTGAACAGGTTTTGGCAAACCCCTCTAGAATCATTAAGAGGGTTCGTTCTTTTTCCTTTAAAACTGCGTTAAGAATATGAATTAGCTGGCGTAAAGGGGTATGGCCCAAGCTCCCCTCAAAAAATTCTATAGAAACTTAACCATAACAAGTATTCTGATTGATAAGGAAGAAGGATCAGAGTTCCCTCGATCCTCAATTATTTACAGTACTTAAATGCTCCAGGGGAAATAAAATTCTTAGAACCGATTTATGTCTAAGAAACAGTGGACCGCATTCCAGAGCTCACTCATTCTAACTGGATACCTGCGTACCCATCTCTCTATCCTCCGTTTTTTAAACAAAAGCCACATGGGTCCATGCATAAACATTTAATGGACAAGGACCGAGACTGACAACGACTGAATTAGACAGGTCAAGGGGAAAATATCAATGAGCACGGCTCCCAGTGAAAACTTAACCTCATCACAAGCCCACTCCAAAATTCACCACCAAGTAAGGTTAAGCATCGCTTGCACCAGTGTCAGGGGAATCAAGCAACGATGCTCACCAGTGCATCGAGGGAGTCCACGAGGGAAGGCATTTTCTCAAAGGGAAATGAATCACCTCCCATAAAATAACGGCTATGTTACCCCCGTGGATTGAAAGGCCATACGATGTTAGCTAAAACTTAATCATCTTTGTAAGGGAAGGGCCTTAATATTGGTGTCATAAATTTTTATTTTTTTTTTTCTTTCATGCAGAGGTAACTTATCTATCGGACTGGATTTAGTTATCGTTGTAGCTTGTCTCAGGATAAGTATGGGCCTCAAGGCCACACCACGACTCTGTTTTCTGGGTCAAATTAAGTATCCCTCAACATTACCTGATGTTGGGCGTAAATTAGGACTTCACTCGCCTGTTCTAAGGTAAAATCATTGAGCAAGCAACAAGAGACAACCCAAAAGAAAACTATGACCTCACTGTTCAGGTAAATAAGAGATAATCCAAAAAAATAAATATGAAATCGCTGGGAATACATTTGCTAGGGTTTATTCCGCCAACCCAAGGAACAGATCCCAGGCGTGCTTAAAAGAAAAATAAAAAGGGCAATTTACAAACCCTAAACTAATTCATTCCTCACAATAATTAAAACAAACACAGAGATCCAGAATACCAAAAGCATTACAAACAATAATCAGATACAAGCCTATAGCCTATTGCATTCTATTCTACAAATAGAAAAGCATACCATTGCCTTATAGTCTACTTCGAAAGACGCTCGCGCTACATACCACTCCCGCTCCATGCCGTTTCTGCTCGCCGACTGTCGTGACTACACCGGTACCTCCTAGCCAAATGCTAGGGGTACTCTACTTCCCCCTTAGTCCCCCGAGCCACAAAGGGGCCACACACAATCCAGTTGATATGCCTAGCTTCCCATCTCGCCTCGCAAGGCCGATCTACCACTCCAATACAAGCTAAGAAAATCTCAACTCCTCACAAGCAATCAGTCCAGTCCAAATTCGGCAGCGCAACGTTACACTCCAAAACCCCCCTTTCTTCCTCATCCCCCTTTTCTTTTATAGAGTTTTGAGCCCCACATTTATTTTTAAGTTTTTAATGAAAACCCCCTAAAAATTCTCTTTCTTACAAGTGTCACTCATCCCCCACGTTTCTCCATAAATTATTTTCTTTTCATTTATTAAAAGGCTCATTTCCCTATTTTTATTATTTCCTATCTTTCTTTCTTTTTTTTTAAACCAAAAAGGTAAATGTGCTAATTAATCTTTTCATTTATTATTTATTTAATTATCTTTTGTTCTTTCACAAGTTAGGAAATAATTTCTTCTTTGCAAAATTTTAAAACCATTAGTTTTAATTTAATTCTTACTCTCATTATTTACCCCAAGAATTTTATGAAGACCTAACCATTACTTAAGTGGGTTTTTGTTTGAATTTTTATTTTTATGGTAGGGCCTTTTTCTTTAAGGTTACACTAAAATTTTACCCTAGAAAAGTCTCAGGCTTAGGATTTAGATTCTGAGTTAGGCGACAATTGGTTAGGGAAGTTGTTTAATGATTTCTTAAGGCGTTAATGTCTTAGGGCCATCTAGGTTTGTTTCTTCCATAAACATCAATGCGACGTGCCCTTCAGGATGCACCACGTGCTCCAAGGGTGCCACTCGCCTCATTCGTTTCCTTTGCGCGACGTGCCCTTCAGGATGCACCACGTGCTCCAAGGGTGCCACTCGCTGACTTGACTAATTGGTAGACATCTATAACCCCTGGAGTCAACACTCCACCAGGTGAACTTATGGGAGACTAAGGGATCTAAGCAATAAGGCCCCCGCCTTATTGTGTGCCCCTTATAATCATCGTGAGTGACTGTCGCAGTCTGCTCCCATGGCATCGTGGATCCTCTCGAACTAGGTAATCATTAACCTACAGTTCGAGCCACGGTGGGAATGCTAGTAGGATGTGGCAGGGCTACTGTCCACACCTCTCCCTCAACCTCTCTGGAAATCATGTGTGGCCCCTTTACTCCATATGTGAGTCTAGTCGACAAGCTGTCGTCAGACTAAATCATCAACAATCGTGTCAGAACATGTCAACATCATATCATCAAATCAATGAAATATCACAGCAAAAAAATCAACCCAAATAGCACACTCCCTGACTCAATCCGGAGTACAAGGGGTTCCACCGATGCCTCTGCATCATCAAGGTCCAAAACCCTGCACACTCAATAAACTGAGTCAATAGCACCTGTCTACATCAAATAGTAAAACCTCATGTCGTCTATCATAACGCATCATAATCAAGTATAAAAGTTTTAACATCAGAAAAGTCCAGATCACTTACGAGAAAGTGTCCTCAAATAATAAGTTTTCTCAGTGTGCCAGAGTGAGATGTTACATACACCCCCTCTTGGTCTAAACTTTGTCCTGAAGTTTCTTAGTATAAATGCTGAAATAAAAGTATCACAGTATCATAAGTCTATCTATCAAACAAAAATGGAAACTGCTGACGCATATCATATGCGTCCTCCTAGGTCACTGAGTGCGGACTATAACTGTCCCACTGGACCTTGACCTGATCTACCGTTCGACATCGTAACTGTCGAACGCGATGATCTAAGATGCGGACCGGCTCAGCCGTGAGCGCTCCCTCGTCTGATACCTGCAAGGAACTCATGTCAATCACGTGTGTAGGATCACTAATATAATGTCTCAGAACAGATACATGAAAAACATCATGCATACGCCTCAAAGAATCAGGCAAGGCTAGTCGATAGGCCACAGGCCCCTTTCTCTCCACGATCTCGAAAGGTCCCACGAACCTTTGAGATATTTTATCTCCCTTTCCAAACTTGATCGAACTCTTATGCGGTTTAACCCTCAAGAAGACTCGATCGCCGACCTTGTAACTACGGTCGACTCAATGCGCATCGGCATAACTCTTCTGTTGATCCTGCGCTTCCTTAATCCTTTGTCTTATGGTTTTCATTTTCTCTTCCATTTCTTGGATCGCTTATGGTCCCACCAGGACCCTATCCTCAAGTCGATCCCAACTCAAGGGCGTTCGACATGGTCGCCCATAAAGAAACTCAAAAGGTGCCATCTTAATGGTGCTCTGGTAACTATTGTTGTAAGCGAACTCTACTAGAGGCAAGAACTCCACCCAATGCTTTTGTTGGTCCATCACGTACATGCGGAACAAGTCTTCCAAGGTTTGGTTAGTTCGTTTGGTCTGTCCGTCAGTCTCTGGGTGATATGCAGTACTAAAATTGAGTTGGGTTCCCAAGGCCTCTTGGAAACTCGTCCAAAATCGTCCAGTAAACATCGATCCTCGATCGGATATAATCTTCTTAGGCACGCCATGCAGCCTCACAATCTCACTGATGAAAAATATCGCTATGTCAGGTGCCTTATATGTCATACACACAGGAATAAAGTGAGCACTCTTCATCAGAGTGTCTACTACAACAAAAATCAAGTCGTGTCTCCTTGCCGTCAATGGTAATCCAAGAATAAAATCCATCGAAATAACTTCCCATTTCGATTACGGAATGGCATGCGGTTGAAGTAATCCTATCGGGTGTCTATGTTTAGCCTTTACCTACTGACACTCTAGACATCTGGCCACATAGTTGACTATGTCGGCCTTCATTCCCTTCCAGAAGAACAAGGGTTTAAGGTCTACCCTCATCTTCGTGACTCCTGGGTGAGCCATGTAAACTTCTCTATGAGCCTTGCTCAGGATCAACATCCTCAACTCGTCATTTGGCGGTATGTAAATCCGAATTCTAAACCTCAATAAACCATCGCTATCAAATGAATATCCCTCATATCGTGGTACCATCATTGTGTTTTGTCCGATAAAATCCTTGACTTCTTTGTACCAGTCATCATCATGCTGTAAAGTGAGAATCTTCTCACGTAGAATTGTCTAAAGAGGTAACACCGAAAAGATGCGTGGCCTCCGACTCAAGGCATCCGCCACTCGGTTCACTTTTCCCTTTATGTAAGTAATCTCGAAGTCGTACTCTCTAAGAAATTCCGACCAACGCCATTGTCACGCGTTCAGGTCGCTTTGCGTAAAAATGTGTTGTAGTCCGCAATGATCAGTCCTTAATTCAAATTTTCGTCCAACAAGGTAGTGTCTCCAAACCTTCAAGGCATATACGATGGCTAAAAGCTCCAAATCATGCGTCGCATAGTTCTCTTCATGCCTTCTCAGTTTCCTCTAAATGTAAGAAATCACTCGTCCATCTTGCATCAAGACTCCGCCTAAACCTTCCTTGGATGCGTCAGTGCATACCAAGAAGTCTGCATCCATGTCAGGGACTTTTAGTATCGGCACTGTGGTCAACAACTCCTTAATCCTTCGAAATGCTTATGTGCATTTCTCAGTCCAAACGAACTTCTTGTTTTTCTTCTGCAATTCTATGATCGGATTTTCTATCTTTGAAAATCCTTCGACAAACTGTCGATAGTATCCTGCTAAACACATAAAACAACGCACTTCTATGACATTCATCGACGCAGGCCATTCCATAATAGCCTCAACCTTGGCTGGATCCACGGCGATACCTTCGCCGGAGATGACATGCCCTAAGTAGTGAATCCTCGATTGGTAAAAAGAGCATTTGGACAGCTTCCCATACAATTTGTGCTCTCGCAGACATTGTAGTACCAAGCGCAAGTGCTCGTCATACTCCTCTGTCGTCCAAGAGTAGATCAAAATATTGTCAATGAATACTTGGATGAACTTGTCCAAGTACTCGCGGAACACCCCGTTCATAAAACTCATGAATACCCCTGGGGTGTTTGTCAGTCCAAACGGTAAAACAGTAAACTCGTAATGTCCAAATCTCGTCTTAGAGGCAGTCTTAGGGACATCATCCTCCTTGATCCGTAACTGGTGATATCCTGATCGCGAATCGATCTTGGAGAACACCGTCGCACCCTTCATTTGATCGAACAGATCATCAATTCTAGGTAAGGGATATTGATTCTTGATCGTAGCCTTGTTCAGTTGACGGTAGTCAATGCAAAGCCTCCACGATCCGTCCTTCTTTCGTATGAAAATAATCGGTGCACCCCACGGTGACACACTAGGGTGTATCAGTCCCAGGTCCAGCAACTCCTTTAGTTTCATTTTCAACTCTTGCAACTCCGGGGTCGACATCCGATAAGGCACTCTTGCTATCGGTTTAATCCCTAGTTTCAAGTCTATATTAAACTCCAATTCTCTCTCCGGTGGCATCCCAGGTAACTCTTCTGGAAATACGTCCGCAAACTCCTTCACCACCGGAAGGTGTTCTATACCTTGCGCTACTCCCTTATCGTTTAGTGCAAGGATCATATAAAGCTTGCAGCCCTTGTGCATACTCTTCTGTAATTGTAAGGAAGAGACGAACCTCAGGGATACTCCCTGGTTTCGTCCTACAATCACACGTCTCTATCCTTCGTCATCAACCAAGCTCATCCATTTCGTCTTACAATTGAGTATCGCCTCATGCAATTCCAACCAATCCATACCAATCACAATGTCATAAGATCCTAAGATTGTGACATACAAGTTGACCCTCGTGACAAACTCTCCCAGGTTAAGGGTACAACCCGTAACCTTTCCTCCAACCTTCTGTTTAGCTCCCGAAGCCATCTCCACGAAGCTAAACTCATCCTGTTCGACTGCCTTTACCTTAATCCTTTTTATCACTACACCAAAAATGAAACTCTCAGTAGCACCTGGGTCTATCAAAATACTAAGGGTTTGGTCAGCGATAGTACCTGTCGTCTCAAGCAGAGTCGATTGGTGCTCTGCCTAGCGGTTATTCACCGCTGCATGAATCCGATGGGCCTTGCCCATATCTCCCACTGTAGTGGGTCCAGCTGATCCGGACGCTCTGGTCCTCTCCATAGGAAAATCGCGCTGGTAGTGTGGCTCCCCACACATCCAACACCCCTTCTTCGGCCCAGTAGTCCCAGTACCCGAAGTAGAAGATGACGGCCCACCGGCCTGGAATCCAGGTCTGTTCTACTGAACAGGCCTAAACTACTGCTACGGTGGGAGACGTTGCTGCTGGTGTTGTGGTCCCCGATAAGGTGCCCGCTGCTGAGGCGACAGTCGTCTGGGTGTAGTGAAAGTGGATCCTCTCTGGAAGCCACGATATCCCAGCGTATGCCTCACTGGTGTCTGATGCTGCGATGTGCCAGATGAACCCTGCCAGGCTGGTCTCGCTGGAGTCCTGGTCTAGCCCCCAGTGATAAGATCCTCCTCTGCTATGAGGGCCTTTTGGACAGCGTCGTGCAAAGTTTGAGGCATCAAGATCCTAACCCTTGCACGCAGGCTATCGTTAAGGCCAAACACGAACCTGTTAACTTTGAGCTTCTCAGTGTTAAGGTACGGAGCATACCGGAGTAGCTCCATAAAATGTGCCTCATACTTGGGCACCGTACAACCTCCCTGTCGTAATGCGTTGAACTCATTGAGCTGATGCTCAATTAATTCCTCTGAAAGGTACCTCTCTCGGAACCGTTCCTCAAACAGTTCCCATGACACGTCTTCAACGACCATGTTCAGCTGCGGCAGGAGTGTCTTCCACGATAGAAGAGTGCTCCCCTTAAGTTGAAATACCTCCATGCGGACCTTCATGTTGGAGGTATAATCGTGAAGTGCGTAGCACATCACCATATTCTCCAACCATGCCTCGGCGGCTACGCCATCCGGGGCACCAAAGAACTCGGGAAATTTTACCTTCGCGAGTTCACGGTTAATGCTACCTGTAATAGCCGGTGTGCGCAGTGGAACCTCAGCAAGTGTCGACGCCCTGGCCTCATCTCTGTCCAATCGGCTAATCAGTGCCTCGGACATGCGCTGAAAAGATCTCATCATCTCAACAACATCGCCAACTGCTATCTACTCCTGTCCAAGAACCTGCTCGCCTTCCTGGGGGTTAGACCCCTCAGGCGTGGATGCTACTGGAGGCATCACGCCTCCTCCCCTAGCACCCCATCGTCTTCCTCCACGGCGTCCTCTAACCATGATTACCTGGACACACACAATCAACTTGATCAGCAACAGTATAATCAAATCTAATCATGTCCACGAAAGTCGTAGCGAACCCCAAGTCGCGGGTCGAACCTGGCTCTGATACCATATGTAACGACCTCCTCGTTACAAAAACAACTCTGATAATAGGTGATTTTTTTGTGTGTGTGTGTGTTTAAGGTGTGTGTGCATGTGTAGAAGTAACAGACACACTTGACTCTACGTCACCACTCCAAAACCAACAAGACGCATCCACGATGTTCATCACAAGAAGACTAAAGGCACACAATGAGTAACTATAAGCAATAAATGGCCATAGACACAAGGTGCACAACGCAAACCTTTAATGACATACTGGGTTATGCGCGCGTGTAAAAGGAACATGCACTCTTGACTCTACGTCGCCACTCGACAACCAACAAGATGCTACCACAATGAACACAACCAGAAGGCTTAAGGCGCATAGCAGGTGGCTGTAAGTAATAGACGACCATAGACATAAGGTGCACATCAAATAACTGCAAGCATAAACGACTTACTGGGTTATGCACGGTACAAACACAAAGGAAGAATCCATAGTAGTGGAGTTTACTATTTCTGCACAGGAAAGCAGAAAGTTTAATCTTAGTTCGCTGCTTTGGAGAGAGAGAAGGTCAGATAGGCTCCTGGCCGACTACTCAGGCAGAAACTAGTAATCTCCGTCAAGTGTGTCACAAGAGTGGAAACCCTGCCTTTAAAGGGCCCGAGACTCTTGATACGGCACGATATTCTTTACACGAAATAATCACACACACAGACATATCTCCCAAGGTTACCTGGGGGTGTCTACTTTCCACCCGACAAACAGTCCCAACACACGGAAGGTTTATCAACCAAGTACAACTTTACCTACAAGGAACAACACCCTCATTACAGACTCAGAAAATTTGTTGTACTTAAATCAGGGTTATTACACCGTAAATGTTTATTAACAACAATAAAAGTTACAATAACACTGCCATGAAATATTAAACACCTTACATTTATATCGCATATCCCGGCCATGATTTACAATTACAATCCCTCTTATATGCTACAACCATAAGATTTACAATGACCTTACTAGATAGAAACATTCAATAAACATGAGGAGCTCACAACTCGATGTCATTTAAGATCATAAATTTCATTAATAATGTCCTAATAACAACGCCATTCCTTCTTGTAAGTTATCTACCCAAACTACACTCTATACTATGTCGCAAAACAATACCCTTACATATTTCAGAACAATGTGAACCATAGCGTTACCTTTACATATCACCTTAACAATAAAAATTACAGTCACCCAACATTTGATCACCGGGTCAATTTACCTTATTCACAACAGTAAAAAGGTAGTAACAATTCCACTAAAATGACATTACCCTTACCCTATGGGCAATATATAAAGATAACCTCATATTTATAATTAACGTCATAATTAAAATAACAATGTAACATCATGGTTAAAAACTGTCAGTATATAAAGATGACAATGTTTAAAAAGGACACATTTAAAAGTATCAAAATTAAAAAGGCAATATATAAATTAGCGATATTTCTTTTATGGAAAAATTTAAAAAGGCAAAACTCATACCGTTCTACTGAAACATCACTTATTTTGGACCGAACATTGAGTCAATACTCATATCCGACAGTCATAAATGAGAGCCATGATAACCAACACAGTCATATTGAATGCCATTAATGGGTACAGGGGCACCATCCATGCTTAAGAATGGGCTGGTAAACGCAGGCCGAGGTTATTCAACGCAATCAATGTGGGCACAAAATTCGATGTTACAGCAACCGTAAACACACAACCATTAAGACGCGATCAAATAAAATGCAGAACTGAAATTCGACGCCGGTAACACTAACCATCAATCGTGGAGATATACAGCAAACGCAGAAGAGGTTAAAAGTCAATCCTAACGCTGTATGAACAGACATAGTTGAAGGCAGATTGCTTGTTGAGGTAATGGTCGAAACTAACTCAGAACATAATCAATTGATGATGCACCGCTTGGTGGCTGGGAAAATCACATGCAGAGATAAGGTTTATAATATTCCGATTCTGTAGGTGGAAATCCGAGCAGTGCCCAAGTTCAATCGCAGATATGGGCGTCGAGGTAAATCACACAGTCAACCATTTTATAAAGAGCTGAGGGCCATCAACATAGTCACGGTTTGGGGCAAATGCACCCAGTCATAAGGAAAATGCCCACGGTGTAAATTTTATAAATGACAGTCATTCTAGAAATTTTACTTTTTACTGAACAGGTTTTGGCAAACCCCTCTAGAATCATTAAGATGGTTCGTTCTTTTTCCTTTAAAACTGCGTTAAGAATATGAATTAGCTGGCGTAAAGGGGTATGGCCCAAGCTCCCCTCAAGAAATTCTGCAAAAACTTAACCATAACAAGTGTTCCGATTGATAAGGAAGAAGGATCAAAGTTTCCTTGGTCCTCAATTATCTACAGTACTTAAACGCTCTAGGGGAAATAAAATTCTTAGAACCGATTTTTGTCTAAGAAACAGTGGACCGCATTCCAGAGCTCACTCATTCTAACTGGATACCTGCGTACCCATCTCTCTATCCTCCGTTGTTGAAACAAAATCCACATGGGTCCATGCATAAACATTTAATGGACAAGGACCGAGACTGACAACGACTGAATTAGATAGGTCAAGGGGAAAATATCAATGAGCACGGTTCCCAGTGAAAACTTAACCTCATCACAAGCCCACTCCAAAATTCACCACCAAGTAAGGTTAAGCATCGCTTGCACCAGTGTCAGGGGAATCAAGCAACGATGCTCACGAATGCATCGAGGGAGTCCACGAGGGAAGGAATTTTCTCAAAGGGCAATGAATCACCTCCCATAAAATAACGGTTGTGTTACCCCCGCGGATTGAAAGGCCATACGCTGTCAGCTAAAAATTAATCATCATTGTCAGGGAAGGGCCTTAATATTGGTGTCATAAATTTTATTTTATTTTCTTTCATGCAAAGGTAACTTATCTGCCGGACTGGGTTTAGGAATCGTTGTAGCTTGTCTCAGGATAAGGATGGGCCTCAAGGCCACACCCCGGCTCTATTTTCTGGGTCAAATTAAGTATCCCTCAACATTACCTAATGCTGGGCGTAAATTAGGACTTCACTCGCCTGTTTTAAGGTAAAATTGTTGAGCAAGCAACAAGAGACAACCCAGAAGAAAACTATGACCTCACTGTTCAGGTAAATAAGAGATAATCCCCAAAAATAAATATGAAAATGCTTGGAATACATTTTCTAGGGTTTCTGTCGCCAACCCAAGGAACAGATCCCAGGCGTGCTTAAAAGAAAAATAAAACGGGCAATTTATAGACCCTAAACTAATTCATTCCTCACAATAATTAAAACAAATGCAGAGATCTAGAATACCAAAAGAATTACAAACAATAATCAAATACAAGCCTACAGCCTACTACATTCTATTCTACAAATAGAAAAGCATACCGTTGCCTTATAGTCTGCTTCGAAAGACATCCGTGCTATGTGTCACTCCCGCTCTGCGCCGCTCCTGCTCGTCGACCGTCGCGACTACAATGGTACCTCCCAGCCAAATGCTAGGGGTACTCTGCTTCCCCCTTAGCCCCCCTAGCCACAAAGGGGCCACACACAATCCAGTTGATATGCCTAGCTTCCCAGCTCGCCTCGCAAGGCCGAGCTACCACTCCAATACAAGCTGAGAAAATACCAACTCCTCACAAGCAATCAGTCCAGTCCAAATTCGGCAGCGTAACGTTACGCTCCAAAACCCCCTTTCTTCATCATCCCCCTTTTGTTTTATAGAGTTTTGAGCCCCACATTTATTTTTAAGTTTTTAATGAAAACCCTCTAATTCTCTGTCTTACAAGTGTCACTCATCCCCCACGTTTCTCCATAAATTATTTTCTTTTCATTTATTAAAAGGCTCATTTCCCTATTTTTATTATTCCCTGTCTTTCTTCTTTTTTTAAAAAACCAAAAAGGTAAATGCGCTAATTAATCTTTTCATTTATTATTTATTTAATTATCTTTTGTTCTTTCACAAGTTAGGAAATAATTTTCTCTTTGCAAAATTTTTAAACCATTAGTTTTAATTTAATTCTTACTCTCATTATTTACCCCAAGAATTTTATGAAGACCTAACTATTACTTAAGTGGGTTTTTGTTTGAATTTTTATTTTTATGCTAGGGCCTTTTTCTTTAAGGTTACACTAAAATTTTACCTTAGAAAAGTCTTAGGCTTAGGATTTAGAATCTGAGCTAGGCGACAATTGGTTAGGGAAGTTGTTTAAGAATTTCTTAAGGCGTTAATGTCTTAGGGCCATCTAGGTTTGTTTCTTCCATAAACATCAATGCGACGTGCCCTTCAGGACGCACAACGTGCTCCAAGGGTGCCACTCGACTCATTCATTTCCTTTGCGCGACTTGCCCTTCAGGGTGCACCATGTGCTCCAAGGGTGCCACTCGCTAACTTGACTAATTGGTAGACATCTATAACCCCTGGAGTCAACATTCCGCCAGGTGAACTTGTGGGAGACTAAGGGCTATAAGGAATAAGGCCCCCTCCTTATTGCGCGCCCCTTAGAATCATCGTGAGCGACTGTCGTAGCCTACCCCCATGGCAGCGTGGATCCTCTCGAACTAGGTAATCGTTAACCTACAGTTCGAGCCACGGCGGGAGTGCTAGTAGGCTGTGGCAGGGCTGTTGTCCACACCTCTCCCTCAACCTCTCTGGAAATCATGTGTGGCCCCTTTACTCCATATGTGAGTCTAGTCGACAAGCTGTCGTCAGACTAAATCATCAACAATCGTGTCAGAACATGTCAACATCATATCATCAAATCAATGAAATATCACAGAAAAAAAATCAACCCAAATAGCACACTCCCTGACTCAATCCGGAGTACAAGGGGTTCCACCGATGCCTCTGCATCATCAAGGTCCAAAACCCTGCACACTCAATAAACTGAGTCAATAGCACCTGTCTACATCAAATAGTAAAACCTCATGTCATCTATCATAACGCATCATAATCAAGTATAAATGTTTTAACATCAGAAAAGTCCAGATCACTTGCAAGCAAGTGTCCTCAAATAATAAGTTTTCTCAGTGCGCCAAAGCGGGATGTTACATTCATGGGGATATCTCATAGGAAATTTATATGGAGAAACTAGATGGATTCATATAGAATTCATCTTTAGTGTTTCGACTCAAAAAGTTGCTCTATGGCCTCAAGCAGGTGCCTAGAGCATGGTATGAAAAAATTGACTCCTACTTGCTCTCCAAGAATTTTTTCAGAAGATAATTCGATCCCAATGTCTACATGCTGAGGACCATCAACTCACTTATGATCCTAGTCATGTATGTGGACGATCTTTTGATCATCGACAACTTGGTTTCAACGATTCTTGTGGTCAAGGGCATTCTTCATGACAAGTTTTTGATGATGTACATGGGTCTACTCCATTTATTTATTGGTCTCAAGATTAGCCAGGATGCTTTAGGAATCAATCTATCTCAAGATAATTATGCTTGGGATCTTATGGAGATATTCCACATGACAGACTACAAGTCTTCACCTACACCCTTCTTATATAGGATTAGACTTCAAGATGGTTGGGATACACCAGTGGTGGAAAACACCTTGTATCGACAGCTTGTGGGGAGCCTTTTGTATCTCACCCACACCCAACCACATTTATCATATACGATAGGGGTAGTCTCCAGCTACATGTCAGAACTGCATGAGTTACACTGGAATACAACCAAGTGAATCCTCAGATACTTTTAGAGAACCATCAATTATAGGATCCATTACGCATCACGTTGCATGTTGGATATCATAGGCTTCATGGATTCATATTGGGTTGGTGATGGCATCAATTGCAAGTCTGTGTTTGGGTACATGTTGAGTTTGGGATCTGGCCCAATCTGTTGGTTGAGAAAAATGTAGTCAGGTATTGCTCTATCTTCAAGATATCTTGAGTACATGGGATCAGTGAACATCACTATCCAATAAATGTGGCCATGTACTGTGGCATTCAGTTCCACCATCCAACTCTGATCTGGTGTGACAACCAGAGTACACTCAATTTCTGTCGAGATCCAGTACAGAGACAACAGACAAAACATATCGATATACATATGAATTATATTAGTGTGTTGGTTCATGACAAGGTCATCAATTTGTAGTAATACCCTTCTACCAAGAAAACTACCGACATCTATCTCTTTTTTTATACATTGTACTTTGATCCCATGAGGGGGGGGATCCCATGAGGTTTTCCCTCTTTCCTCACTTTATTTTTGTGTTTATTAATTTCATTTTTCATGGCTACCTAATATGGCCTCTGTTGCTAGGACCCATTCATTATGTATACTCCCTATTAGTATTCAGGGGAGGTGTTGGAGATATTACACACACCTAGAATTTTCCTTTCATTTTCTTTTCCTAAATTTATTTGGCTATGTTGAGGGTCCCTTAGTTTGAGGTATTCTCCCCTCTTTAAGGATATTCTCCCCTAGATAAGGGTGCCACATACCGTCTAGTCAATCCTTAATTACCTTTCAGTTAGACTAGTTGAGTGAAGTATTACATGTCAACCTTGTCTTTATCACCAAGTGTTTCATGCTAACCTCAAGATCATCACCATGAATGTTCAATTGCATTGGGATCATCACCAATAAATCATATTCCACATGTGTGATTGATCTCCTCCTCATTTCACTCTAGTTTAGCTAGTTAACTAACGATCGCATGGTCAATTAAATAGGACTAGGTGGTAGTTGACTCCAATAATTGCCAATGTTTTTCACATCTCTTTAGAACACACTGAATAGGTATTATCTTGGATGATATGGTGAGTTAGTTGTTTCATACAAAGTATATCACTTGTATTGTAACATTCTCTTACTCAAATAATAGAAATTCTTTCATTATTTTCTCCAATTTTTGTCTTCTCTCTTCATCCACCATTGCAAGCTATGTATGTTTCATTTTTAACTACATATTTTGTGCAGGTATCTCAAAAACTCTACACATACATAGAAAACCATGAGCTACAATGAAACCATGTGCTAGAGTAAAACCATGAGCCAATACAACGTGCTAGAATAAAACCATGTGAGAAAACCATTGGAGGTTATAACAAAATCCTCAAAGCTAGGGTGCCCTCCTGAAAGTGAGAATAATGTAACTAATCTCACACGTGTGAGTCAAAGGAGGAGAGAGAAGAAGGGTGCCCTCCTAATTTTGAGAAAATCTTCAATTGTTTCACATGTGTGTGTTAAAGGGAGACCCTAGGACAAGGGTGCCCCCTAACTAACCCTCAAATCATGCAAAAACATGTGATAATAGGTCAAAGGATGAGGTGATCCCCTTATAGAAGGTTCTAGAAGCCTTCCCTTGTAGCATCCCCACTATAATCCCCAATTTAATTAAAGCATCATGTAGATATGAATGTGGCTATGACCAAGTGATGTAATATTCGAATAGTATTTTTTGGTTTTAATAAATATAATGTGATGTCAATCACTGGGGGGTATGGACAGAGATGGGGGATGATTTTTCTAGTTCAAGAGAAAAGAGTGTCGAAGAGGGGTACAAGGGGAAAATTTATTATGGGTATTACTTCAACCCATTTCCCTTAATTTTATTTTCATTGGGGAAAACTTCTATTTTTTGTTTGAGTCTATGAGAGCCCAATCATTAAAATCATGTAAGATGGTGGGTGTGAGAGTTACATCCCATAGTTATTGGAAGCATGGAGATGAAGTAAAATCAACATTGGGTAGAGTGGTCAATCAACTGTCTTGGGAAAATAGAGAAAATTTGTATGGGAGAGAATAGGCAGTTTTTCAATATAGTTTTTACATGAACAATGAGAAGATAGAAAGGAGGAGGGCACTAGAGTTAGACCATGAAGGATGGGATAATTTTGGATCATGCTAGATCATTTTTGGAGTGTTATGCAGCTGAATATTGAAGAGCCAGGTTGTTAGGCCTAAATAGTGAACTCTTGTGTGAGTTGCACTTTAACAATAATTGTTTGTTGTTGTTTTCTTACCAAGGAGTTCCCTTGAGTTCCCAGTAGATATATTCCTAGTTACCCATCCTGTAGTGACCATGATAAATGAATGGGATGCTATATGGAATGAGATCAGTGAAGGGGTATATTACTTGGGTTGGGAAGGTCAATAAGAAGAGAGATAGAGGAAATTTGAGATAGTTGTAGGAAAATACAAGTGGCTTGTGGGATATTGAGTTGTGAGTGGACTGTGAGAGGCACCCTTATCTTGTGGATTCCTATCCCGATATTGGGGGTGACTTGTTTTTGAAATTTGGAAAAACAAGTCTATATTTGTATGGAACTTCCTTCCCAAGTAGTTGGTTGCACAAACATTTTAAAAATATAAGTGTTTGTCTATTTTCTGAGTTTTTTTGAGTTTTATGGCGGTGTTTTTACCATATGCATGGGAATGGTTTTTATTTGTTGTTGTAGATGATTACATGGATTCATTATGTTCATTTATAATTTTTTATATGCATTGAATTATGGATATCATGATCTAGTTAAAAATATGTGTTTAATTCATTGCTGGTAAGCTACAAGAATTAATTAGCAGAAGAAATTTTTGAATTAATGTGTATTTTTTGCATGTAATGTTCCTTGGTTAACATGAGGGACATTGTTGATTGGTATCAGAGCCACATGTTCAACATTTCTCCTTCATGGGCCATACGTGACATGTAGAATTTGAATTTGCATAATTAAATCTTAGAGGATGTTTGCAAATTGTTTAAATTTTTCAGGGAAAAGATTGGGAATTTTCCTACAATTTTGGGAGATTTGTATTCAGGTGTTAAAATCCCTAATTTCTAACCATTGAATGGGTAAATTCAATCCTATAATTGGCTGAATTTACAAATTTTTTGGGTATCCATGGAGAAATTGGGAAAAAATCCCCAATTTATGAGTGAATTCAAGAGGAATTCCTTCCTAGAAACATCAATCATTCACGGATGGAGGTAATTGGTTTTTTGCAAAAGTCAATTTGAAACATACGAGGCCAAAATTTTCCATGGTAATCTTAATTTTACAGCTTCCGTGGAGGTCATACAAGAAACTATGAATTTGGGACATTTTTTGAAAATTCAAATTTTTTGAAGAATTGGAAAAATTATGAAATTCCAAAAAAATCGAGTGGTTTTCCATACATGACATCAACATGGTGTGGAGGACATGTAGAAGTGACATAGAAGAGGTGACATGGAATTCCATGGTGGTAGGTCCATGGTGGCATTCAGTGGCATGATGGAAAGGTCTACAGTATGTAGTGGTGAATCTAGTAGGTGACATGGGAGTCACATGAGCACAGTGGTATAGCTCGGTACCATAAGCGATATCGCATGGGTAGAGAAGAAATTTTTCCCAAGGTCTTTATCAATAAGACACCACTAAAAAGGTTCCATGTATCAATGAATTTTTGGAGTGTCGCACCGCAGAGGGGGTGTTAATGCTTGATCACTTTGGCAATGCGACAAGGCCTCTCCACCATTGATCTCTCCTAATCTCCATCATTTGATTTAGGAAGAATGAAAGTTCAAATTTCACATTACAAAGGGGTTTTTAACCCTCACACATTTTAGTGATGTGACATGGTCTCTCCACCATTGATCTCCCTTAATATCTATCATTGGATTGGGGGAGAAAGCAAGTTTGCACACCAAGGTAAGGGTACGGGGATGTGACCCGCCCATCACTACGTCCAATGAATGGGAGCCACATGGACACCTGGAAGATAAGGTGGGACCCATGTTCCATCCGAAATTTTATTTCTTCCAGTTGGTTATTTAGTATAGGTGGGCCCCGTAAAATATTAATATTTTATTAATGTTTAAGGTCGATATAAAGGGAAAAGAAGAGAGAGGTAAGGGAAGGAAGATGATGAAGGATGATGGTGCAAGGCCAGGTGGGTTAGGATGGGTACATGGTGTCACCTCATGGTGCCATTTGGACCCATAATGACACATCAATAGCCACATCATCAAATATACCACGTAAGAGAAATTGTCCTATAGTCTAACAATATAGTCTAACAAAAAAAGCTAAGTGTGTAGCCAAAATTGTATTTTGGCCATAATATAAGCATAATAACTCAGAAGAAGATAATATGTTTTGGGTTTTGTCCGTAGAATCAAGGCTACATAAGTGCCAAATAGGGCCATTGGCCAATTATTCTTTGATTTTCCAGAAAATTTGAATTACCTGTTTTTTAAGATCATGGTCAAGCTTAGTGGCAAGAGCATAGTTACTGTTGAAACTTGTACAAAATGTCAGAAAAGTAGACATGAAAATATTATGTGAATGGATTGGTTAGATTCTAAGGATTTTGGATTGGAGATGCCAAAATAGGGGAAAATCCATTATTCTGGGCCATTTTTGGGGGGATTTTTAGAGAAAAAGGGTCCCACATGGAAAATCTGGAAAACTTTATTTACTCGACATTTTGTATGATCAATAATAAAGAAAAATTTGGTATAGTGAATTTTTTCCATAAGTACATAGTTTGGAGAGATAACCAATTTGGCTAAAAATTCAAGTCTAGAAAAAGGGGTAAAAAGGGGGAAATTTGTCATTTCCAGATTGCTATAGTTTTAAATTGGAGCATAAAATTGAAAATATGAGAGTTGTTATGAATTCCCTGTCATCATTATTATCTATGTATCATACAAAATTTTCCCCGGTTTCTAAAAGATTTACTTCTACAAGTGACAGAAGTTGGTTTATGGGATTAATTGCACTAGAACGAAAAGTGTACAAAAGGGGTAAATTAACAACTGCAACTTTTTCCTCAGAGCTCAGAATTGAGCAAGAAATAAGTCGTTGGAAATATCTTGGAGAGAAGAATCCATATATCAACCCATAAAATTGATCTAGGTAGTTTAAGTTACAACCAACACAAAAGAAGATGATTGGTGGAATTAGAAAGAAAAAAAATATGCAATTATTTTCCATAAGTGTATACATTTTTGCCTAACAAAAAATTGTTTGCATGCACATTTTATTGCAAAATTTAGAGGTACAGGAAGAAAATTTTGTTCCTATATGAGAATCGTATCCATGGAATATTCCTAAGGGTCTGACGGTCATGAAGAGGAATTCATATGGCTACATATCAGCATGGAAAATTATGAGACATAGTATAATGGAAGAAGAGAAAGGCATGAGCCTCTAACTATCAGAAACCTGTAGAGAGAAGTGTAGAGTTATAGGGAAGATAATGAAAAGATTATGAAATTCTAGGTAGAGATACTTCGTATTCTGAACATGTTTTAGAGGAAATACGATAAATACTCTGGCACAAAGCAAGAAACTAGTACTAGAAAAGTGACGACATCCAAATCCCACAGTAGAAGGGATGATCATGGGAATGAAAGGAAATCAAGGAGAATGAACAGGTGCCATCATTCCCCAAGGAAATCCAATAGGAGAGCTCATGTAATTTTAGGGCCAGGGAGTAGCCCAAGTTTATCTCATGTTAGGAGGCAGAGGAGAAGGCTCGAGGAAGACATCTTTCAAGGTGAACTTAGAAAAATCAAGCCACCAAATTTCAATGGTGAGCACATGAAGGGAGAAGAGGCCGTGGCCTAGCTGTTGAAAATGAAGAAATAATTCCAGTTGCATGATTATCCCTCCAGGGTAGAAACAAGAATTGCAACCTACCACTTGAAATGAAAGACAACCATGTGGTGGGATCAACTTAAGAAAGCCAAACACATTGATGAGAAGAAGGTATCATGGAGGTAGTTCAAAGGATTCTTCCAAGAGAATATATTTTTGAGCATTACTATGAGAGGAAGATGAAAGAGTTCTTTGAACTCAAATTGGGAAGCATGGAAATGGATGAATATGAGAATAGGTTCTTTGAGTTGTCAAATTATTTAGGCTTCATAAAGGATGAGAAGGTAAAAATCCAAAGGTTTCTAAGTGGGTTACATTCACTCTACAATGACAAGATACAATATGATAACCCCGGAACATTGGAGGAGACCATAAGGATAGGAAAGAAGAGGGAGGTTTTTCTTCCAAAGAGCTTGGAATGACAAGATGAAAGGAAAAAGGAATCAAAGAAATAAAGGTTTTAATCCACTCTTTTTCGAGAAAAACTCCCAAACAAATTAGAAAGGACATTCAACCCAAAATGAGAACAAGAAAACATATTCATTTTGGAAAATTCCAAGGAAACAACCTTTACAATGTTGGGGATGTGATGGAAATCACGTATATAGGGACTTCCCTCACAAAGGTGAAAGAATAGGCACTTCCACAACATTCAGGAGTCTGAAATAGTTGAAGACATAGGAGGAAGCATTCCAAGGATTTATGTAGCCTTGGACAACAAACAAGCAGATTATCAATTCCCCGTGATTAAAGTAGAAGGTAAGATTAATAACCAACCCATAGAAATTTTAATTGATTTTGGAGCTATCCATAGTTATATAAGCTCTAACATTGTTGAAATATTTCACTTGCAAAGGAGTAAACATAAGAAATATTGGTTAGTTCATTTATCCACAAGGGCTAAAAGAAAGATCATTGAGTTTGTTAAATATTGTCCAATAGACATGAATGGACTCAACACAAAGGTAGATGTGAAAATCAAACCATTGGGTTCATATGATTGTATAATTGGCATGGATTGGTTGGAAAAACACCATGATTTCCTAGATTGTTACAACAAGAAATAACTTGTCTTGATGAGGGAGGACAATGGGGAAATATTCAAGGCATTCCAAGAGTTTTAGTTGCTAGATAAATTTCGACCATGCAATTGAAAAAGAGTTTCATGAAGGGATGTCAAATTTTTTCAAGCTATATGGAAGAGACATCTATAGATAAAGTGGAAACTAATGAATGCCGTCCGGTCTTGAAATATTTTAAAGATGCTTTTGGGGAAATTCCATGATTTACACCAAATATAGACATTAATTTCTCTATTGATTTGGTGCCAAGAGCTTCCCTGGTATCAAATACACCTTACAGAATGGGAACACTATAATTGAAACAGTTGTAGATGAAACTTGAAGAGTTATTAAAGAAGGGGTATATGTTGGGACAGGGGTAGACCCAGGGTTCAAATCTAACAACACACCAACAAACCCTAACTATTGGCCCTTACGGAAACACTTGTGAAGCAAATGAAGTTTGACCCAAAGTAGCAACAGGGGCATTGCAGGACACAGGTGTCTACAACAAGAGGAAATGCAAGATGATTCCAAACCAACAACACAAAATAACCTAGATATTCTTAACACTATTATGCTTAACTTCACGAAGTTAGTTATATCTTCTTATCTTCAACTTGAAAAAAATAATAGTGCACTAACAATATAAAAGATAACAAATAACAAAGCATCAACCATATAGAACAATAATATTTTTCGTGGTTCACCCTCTCCCTAGGGCTACATCCACAGAAATGTGTTCATTGATAGAATAGATGAAAATATACAGTTTTATCTGTGCACTCAGTTGCAGATCCTTCTCTATCTTCCTCTTTATTCCCTATCCTTGCGCACCCAGTTGCAAAGTAGATCTTCGCACCTAGCTGAAGACCAAAAATTCAAGAATTCCCTAAAAAATGACACTCTTACATCTCAACACCACTATCACACCTCCTTCTCAACTCTTCTAGACCTCTATTTATACATACCATGGCTCTTAAAAAACCCTAGACCAAAGCCCAGGTGCCAAAACCCTCGATCCACATTGCCAAAACCCTAGGTCCACATAACCCTTATTTTAAGGACTTCACCAACTTGTTCCTCCTTCTTCTTCGCGAGGTGCTCCAAAACACCCATTAGTGTATTCTTCTTCTTCTGGTTTGTCCATGATCTATCTCATTTTCTTCCTTGATCTTCTCTTTCAATGAATTTCTTTCCTTTATTTTGTTCCTTCTCTTATGCTTCTTTAACCACTTTGACCCTTCCTCGGTTTGTGTGCCTTTCGTGCACTTCATACTTTGTCTTTCTTCTTCCTTAATCTTCACTTTCTTCCTTAATACATGACCAAAGGCCAATAGGCCCCCAACACTCACATGTGACTCATCCCGAGTCACTGCATGGTTGAGCCCTTTGTATTAATTCAACTGTAGACTGTGCAGAGCAGCCTGTGATTTCTTCTCTATCCCTCCCTATCATGTGCAGACTATATTTTCTATGTCTGGTACCTAAATTCATATTTTTTGTGTCTGGTACCTAATTTAATATTTTATGTGTCTGGTACCTAATTTCAACTACACCTGGTACCTAGACCCTTATTCCTTTTCTTTTACTAAGAGTTGTGAGGCAGCTAGTTGTCACAATACAGCTTCAATTGGATCCCATTTACTAAACCATCCTTCCATTCTCCATTAAGATTCTTCAATTGTGTAGTTCCACCTTCTGTAACATAGAAAACCTCAAATGGCCCAAGCCAATTTGTTTTGAACTTTCACGGATGCTTCATGAACTTGTTGTCATATTAAAGTACCAAATATCCTTGTTTAAATGTTTTCTTCTTGATATGTCTATCATGGTAAGCCTTTTCTCATTCTTTTTGTACATGTTGGTGCAATCCTACAATGAACCTGTCTTCCTCTAGTTCTATCAACTACATGAGCCTGTCTTGAACAATTTCAATGTCATCCATACCTGTAAACGCTACAATTCTTAAACTAGGAACCAAATATTCCATACGTACCACTGCTTCTTGGCCATAAACTAACTTGAAGGGAGTCTGTGTTGTTAACATTTTTCAGGTAGTTCGATAATCCCATAACACTACTAGAATTTTCAAATCCTAATCATCTTTGTTAACATTGCAAATATTAGTCAGTGTTGTCTCCAAAATCTTATTGAAAGCTTCGACTGTACTGTTCGCCTGTGGGTGATATGGTGTGCTATTCTAATGGTGAACTTTGAACTCTTGAGTCAAGGCTTCAATAGTTTTTTTAATGAAGTGTGTGCCTTGATCACTCATAAGGATCTTCGGGCATCCAAATATGGTTATGATATCATCAAAGATGAATCACGTAGTTGTAGTTGCACTACAGACTTTAATTGCTCTTGCTTCTTCCCATCTAGTCAAATAATTTGTAGCAGTGATGATGTATCGAGATCCTATGCTCTTTCTTGGTGGGTTGATAGATCCCACAAAGTCAATAGCCCATTTCTCAAATTCTTGTAAAGCTAGCTGAGGTTCTAAACGCATCTCATCCCTTCTAGAAGGCTTCCCTACTCTTTGACATACATCATAGGCTCTGTAGTATTCCTTAGCATCCTTATGTAAAGTGGGCCACCATAGGTCATGTTTGAGAATCTTTTGTGATATTTCTTTCCCTGCATAATGTCCTCCTGCGATGCCCTCATGTGCTTCTTCAAGAATCAATGGTCTTATTGACTCCATAACACATCTTCTTAAGATCTCATCTGGTCCCATCTTATATAACTATCTAGCTATAAGTTGAAAATATGAAAAGTAGACTACCAACTGTTTCTTCTTAATAATTGTATACTAGCGAGGTGCCATTCCTGTGGACAAGAACTAGACTATCTTGGTGAATTGATCATCAACTTTATTGATGTCCAACAACTGTGCATCTAGTAGTGTATCATCCAAACTTGTAGGTTCCTCTCCATGTTCTAACCTGGATAAGTGGTCAGGTCCCTTATTCATTCGTCATGGCTTGACCACAACCTCAAAGTCATACTCATGGAATAATAATAGCCATCTACATATTCTTCCCCCCAACTCTGTCTTGTTGACTGTACTTCAATGCAGAATGATTAGTAAACACCTTAAAATTTCCTCCTAACAAGTAGTGTTTAAACTTATGCAACACATATACCACAGCTAGGCCTTCTCTTTCAGTGGTAGTATAATTCATTTCACATGTATAAAGCTTCCTGCTAGAGAAGGCTATAGGGTGGTCAATATCTCTTGCACCTGGGTGTGCTAAAATGGCTCTTAATGCAATGGATGAAGCATCAACATGAACATGGAATTCCTTACTCCAATCTGGTAAAACCAAAATAGGCGCATTGATCATTTTCTGTTTTAATGTGTCAAAGCTCTGTTGGCATTCCTCTGTCCATTGAAACTTACTATACTTCTTTAATAGATTATCCATAGGTTTTGTTATCTGTTTGTAACCCTTAATAAACTTTATGTAGTATTCATTGTGTCCTAATGCAGTGCACAACTATCTCATCGAAGTAGGAGGAGGTAGATCAACAATGATAGCAATCTTGGAAGGATCTACCAACAACCCCTGCTTACACACAATGTGTCCTAACAACACTCCAAAAGGTGAAAAGAAAATGCACTTCTTCAAGTTCATGGAAATATGACACTGCCTGAACTTATCCAACATTAATCTCAAACATTTAATATGATCTTTCAATAGACTAAAAACGATCTAGTCATCAAATTATGCTTCTAAAAACTTATGTAAAAATTCCTTAAATGCTTCAACCACCACCCTGGAAAAGATGGTTGGGGCATTCTTCAAACCAAAAGGAATCACAATGTACTGAAAAGAAACCCATTATGTTGCAAATGTAGTCTTATGTCTGCCCTCCTTAGCAATTCTGATCTGGTGATAGCATGTAAATCCCTCTGTGAATGAATAAACTTCTTTTCCTCCTACATTATCTAGAAATTCATCAGTAAAAAGGTGTAGGAAATGGATCATGTAGATATGCATCATTCAATTTCCTTAGACCTACACAAATTTTGATTTCTCCTGTATTCTTATCTTGAACCACCATAGGGTTGATCCATTCAGATTCTTCGACTGGTTCTATAATTCCTGCTTCCATCATTCTATCTAATTCAGTATTAACTTTCTTCTAGTACTTGGGATTCAGTTTGTAAGGCCTTTGATTAACAGGCCTTGCATCTGCTTTGAAAGGAATCTTCATTTCCCTCTGTTGGTATGTTTAACAAACGAGTGCACTTGTCATTGATGGAAATAACAAAAGGCAGAGAAGAAGGTGAGAAAGCTCAGGAGGAAGAACAACAGGACTGTTGGAGGATCATTATCGTCGGATATGCAAGCCGGATCAATGACAGGGATGAATTGTGGAGAGCGAAAGGAGAATTAAATGACTCTCTCTTTCCAATCCCGCAATTATTCAAGACCATTCGATCTTATAGCTTCGAATATCAATGATTGTGGTTGATCTAACAAATGATCGGATTAAGTTTGATTAAGTCATGATCATCAGATGCACAATTGCCAAATCAACGACAGGGATAGATTGTTGAGATTGAAAGGAGAATTAAATATCGTTCTATTTCCAATCCCGCAATCAGTCAAGACCGTCAGATATTATAGCCTTGAAGATCGACGATTGTGGTTGACTCACCAATAGCGCACAAATTCAAATTGCGAAGTTTGGGTGACGAGTTAAATCACTCGCAAGTTGTGGTTCCACAATCATCCTTGATCATTGATATGCTTCGAAGAGTCTTCACAACCATTGGATCATTCTTGAGTGGAAGGATAGGATAAGCAGGGAAAAATGGTTGAGAATTCGTTTATTCGAATACCCGTCAGTCATTGGATCATTCTAATTGGAAGGACGGGATAAGATAGAAAAACATCATCGTAGATAGATCGAGCCATCGATCTAAGAACATGATCGACAAAAAACATTTAGTTCAGGTCTAAATTTGCGAGGAGGTTACTGTTCGGAGAATATCACTTCATAAGGATTGGCGACTTGAAAATTTGAATTACCCGAAGTCCCAAAATCCGAAATGAATAAGGACCATCAGATCTGGAGAATATATGATGACCTCTAGATCAGAGAGAACCCCATTGGCAGACCATGTCAACAAGACTACATCAGTAAGGACACATGGCACAATCATACAATGACAAGTGTCAAGTTGAATCAACATTTCAGGTACGTGAAAATCACGAATTTGAGTGACACATGGAGCCTACTCGGCTCATGACACGTCATCAAGTGATGTAAGTCAATTATGTCACTCCAAGAAATTTAGTTCAAGTGTTTTACCACCAACACTTGCCCAATGTTCCGAAGTCCCGAATGCCAAAGTCCCAAAGTGGACAGGAGTCATCCGATCTGAAGAACACTTCAGGTTAACACTCAACCATTGATCATATAGCAATGTAAGCATCAAATATGACCATTGATCCAGTTCTATGATATAAATGAGAACCATTCGATCTGTTCGGAAAAATCTTCTTTGGGATATTTGAAAGGTTGTGAAGTCTTGAAGACACAAAGGGTGAATTTTTGAAGTCCGGAGTCGTGAAAGGATCACAGTCATCGATCTGAAAGGGACACATGGCAGTGGATTTTCAACTCCGGAATATTGACGTACGGAGGAAAGAAGGGTTTGAGAGTTGAAACTCCCGAAGCCTAGATCATGAAATAAATCACAACCATTAATTTAGAAAGGTCAGATTTGATCCACAGAACATGAAAGAACAAATCTGAACTATCAGTTCAAGAGAACCTTCACGATCACGAGATCGATAGTCCCATCACATTATGTGGATTGAAGGTGCATGAACGTTAATGAGTTGAGGGTGGGCCTCAATTGAAACCACAGTTTTGTAAAAAGGACACTTGGAGGCTTGAGGTAAACTACGGGGAGAAACACAGTTTGATCTCAAACCATGTTTAGTCGCCCCCGCAATCATGTGGTCACATGAGAGGATCGCCCAAGGTCACATTAGTGGAATATTAAGGGAGGACCTAGCACTTCTAGGATCCACATCGGAGGTTACACATTGAAAATTCAAAAAGCATCTGTGTGTATAATCCAATGACGCTGATCAAACTAAATCTGATTGAAGGTTTGTTGTTTCATCTCATGATTTCTTGATCATTCATTATTCAATTACACTAAATGAATGACGTTGGAATCATGGCTCTTGAGCATTCTGATGTTCCCGACATGGACTTTGGAGATTCAAAGAGTAATATAGTATGAGGGAATGAATAAAAGAAAGAAGTCATGACAAAGGAATGTTGTTGTTTCTCGATAAAATAAGTTGAATTGTATGTGATCAAATAGAAAGAAGGAACAGAACCGAAAAGATGTAGAGATGAATAACATAATCTGGATAGAGAAGAAATGGTGAAAACAAAAGACTGTACGAGAACCAAGGAGCAGATGGAGAGAAACAACAAGTGGAGCCAAGCATGAACAGATAGAAGCAGAGAATAATTGTAGAACAAAGAAGAAGTGGTAAGCATTGAAATATCTGTATTGTTGTAAGGTCTTATTCAAGTAAAGATTTATAATCAAGGTGGTAGGGTGGTGCTAGGGAGGAATGTTTTCCTCAAAGTTTCAAGTAGGTGCTTGAACACAAGTAGTTGTAGCTTCCATTTAGTTGCAGCTAGAAAAACCAGGGTGGTAGGGTGGTGAAGGGTGAACCATTGTTCTCTGTTATATAGGTTGGTGCTTGTGTGACTAGAAGTTGGAGATTCCATCCAGTTGGTGTTGGAACACTCAGGGAGTTGGTGCTTCCTTCTAGTGGGTGCTAGAGAAACGAGAGAGTTGGTTCTCTCATCAAGTTGAATCTTGTTAAAGAAGAGGTTGTATCCTCATTTTGAGTTGGTGCTCAAAGAAAGATGATGTACAAAACTTAAAAGACTGCCTATCATTTGAAGAAGAAGAGGTTTTCTCCCTTTATGGATTTCCTCGTGAATATATGTCTCTGTGTATATCATATGTGTGATTTATATTTTCTATTCCTATTATTCATGTCTTTCATAATCTTGGTGATCACTTGGAGAAGTTTAATAATATTTTAAATAGGCATAAAATTGTCTAAGCACAATAACAACTGATTCACCCCCCCCCCTCTCAGTTGTCTTAGTAATTACAACAATTTTTATCACAATAGGTTCCTTTTATCTAAGGGAAGATCCTAGAGCTTAAACATGACTAGCCATGAAGGAACTTCAACCAATAAGGCCCCCATGTTCAATGGAACAAACTTTTCCTTTTGGAAAGTTAGGATGAGAACCTACATAATGGATTTAGGTGCAGATGTCTGGGATGTGGTAGAGAATAGTTATGTAAAGCCAGTTGTAATAGCTTCTAAGGATGACAAGATAGAATTTAGCTTCAATGCTAAGGCTATGAATTTTTTTCTGAGTGGGCTTCCAGAAGTAGAATTTGTAAAAGTTATGCACTTAGAATCTACCAAAGAAATATGGGACAAACTCATTAGAAGTTATGAAGGTAGTGAGAAGGTAAAGGATGCCAAGATTCAAACCTACAAATTACAGCTTGAACAACTAAAGATGAAAGAGGATAAAACTGTTGAGAAGTACTTTTTGAGAGTTGAAGAACTATTAAATGAAATGAAAGGACTTGGTGAAAAAATTGAGGAAGCCTCTTTAGTTTAGAAAATTTTGAGATCTCTGCCAGATAGGTTCAACCCAAAGGTCTCTGTTATAGAAGAAATTAATGATCTAAAAGCTCTGCATATTGACCAACTCCTAGGAAATATGACTTCTTATGAAATGAGGATGAGGTAAAGATAAACCCACCTCTAGAGAAGCATCATTGAAAGTAGATAAGAATGAGGATTTTGAGCCTGATGAAATTGAAGTAAAATTTGTGAGAAGACTAAAGAAAGGATCAGGAAAGTACCAAAGAATGTTACACTTCAAATGTTTTAACTATGGAAATATAGGTCACTTTTCATCTAAATATCCACACAAGAATAAGGACCAGACCACTGAAGGTGAAGAGAAGTACAAATCCAAGAGATTCGGTAAAAAGAAAAAGTTTATGTGTAAACAATGATGACTCTTCAGGAGACACAGATAGTGATTCTTCTTGTGAAGATAAGGTTAATAAATTTAATCTTATGGACAAAGATGATTATGATAATAAAATCACAGAAAGTGATGTTGATGATGAAGAATTTTTGGTTCAATTGGAATGAGAACTGATCAGTTCTCTAGAAGAAATTGCTAGACTCGGATTTAAGAAGAAAAAGAAAAAATAATTGTTGATACAATTCGAGAAAGTTAGTAAAAAAATTGATGAAGACTTTTCCTTGCTAAAAGTGGAATTAGAAGAGGAAAAGAAAATAGAGGACATTCTGAAACAACAGTTATCATAAAAGAAGGCAAGATGTGAAGCCTTGGAAGAAGAGGTAGTAAAAACCAGAAAAGAGATGGAGAAGTTTAAAGCATTGTATTATCTCTTGATCCCATGTTTAAAGGCTGTAAGGTCAGACAGAGGAGGAGAATTTATGTCAAGTGATTTCAAGGAATTATGTGATAAACATGGGATCAAGAGATAATACACAATCCCAAGAACTCTACAACAAAATGGAGTAGTTGAGAGGAAAACCAGAACAATTCAGCAAATGGCCAAGTCAATGACTAATGAGAAGAACATTGGTCAAAAGTATTGGGTAGAAGCAATACACACAAAAGTCCATATTGTTAACAAATCCCACCCCAGACCACACAGTGACAAGACACCTTATGAACTGTGGTATGGAAGACTTGCTTCAATCAAACACTTCAAAGTCTTTGTGAGTAAGTGCTACATAAAGAATAATAATGAAAACCTTTTCAAGTATGATGACAAGGTTGATGAAGGAATCTTCTTAGGATATGCTACCAATAGTACAGGAAATAGATGCTTTAATAAAAGATTGTATAAATTAGTTGATTGCATTGCTTTAAAAGGTGATGAAGGATTCCCAATAAGAGAGGTGAAAAATATTGAGTCTACTACAGAGGACACAACTGAAGTTGAAGATGAACAGGTCCAAGAATCAAAAAAATAAGTTTCTGAGTCATATGACGATACAAAGACTTGGGCAGACTCAAATCAACATACAACATCAAATTCTTCCTCCAGAATTACTCAAAAGAATCATCCTGCAAGTCAGATAATTGGTGAGAAAGACAAAGGTGTACAAACCAGAAGAAGGATAATCAAAGACACCGAGCTATCACATATAGTCTTCATATCCATGGTGGAACCTAAGAACTTTAATGAAGCCAATGAAGATGTAAATTGGTTAAAATCAATGAATGAGGAACTGGATCAGATTGAGAAGAACAATACTTGGGAGCTTGTTCATAGACCTGCATATAAGAATGTAATTGGCTCCAAATGGGTGTTTAAGAACAAAATGAATGAACAAGGACAAATTGTTAGGAAAAAATCCAGATTGGTCTATAAGGGGTATGCACAAGTTGAAGGACAGGATTTTGATGAAACCTTTGCACCAGTGGCAAGATTGGAAGCCATCAAAATGTTTCTTACCTATGCATGCCATAAGAACTTTAAAGTATATTAGATGGATGTTAAGTCATCATTTCTTAATGGAGATCTAAAAGAAGATGTATATGTGGAGCAACCTAAAGGATTTTCACTTACAGATAATCCTGACTATGTCTGTAAGTTGAAAAAGGAATTATATGGACTGAAACAGGCACCACGAGCCTGGTATTATAGACTGGACAAATTTCTACAGGACAAAGGGTTCAAGAAAGGTATTGTTGATAGTAATCTATACATTAAGTATGAAGGTGATGATTTATTATTTGTTTTGGTTTATGTATATGATATTATTTTTGGATGCACTAATGATGCTTTAGTTCAGTGGTTTGCTAATTCAATGCAAACTGAGTTTGAGATGTCCATGATAGGAGAACTGTCATATTTTCTTGGTTTACGAATCAATCAAAGTTTTGCAGGGATATTTATCTCTCAAGAAAGGTATTTGAAAGAGATGTTAAAGAGGTTTTAGATGGGAGATTCTACACCTATGAGCAAACCTATAGTGGTTGGTTGCAAACTCAGTAAAGATGATATTTCACTTGATGTTGATCAAAGAACATATCGATCAATGATAGGCAATCTTATGTACATCATAGCATCCCGTCCTAATATAATGCAAGTTGTTGGAATGGTAGCTTGTTATCATTCTGCTCCTAAACAAAGTCATTTAGCAGTTGTCAAGAGGATATTCAAATATTTGAAAGGTACAATTACTTATGGTCTTTGGTATCCTAGGAATCAGAATTTTCAATTAACTGCATATTCATATGTTGATTGGGAAAAAATTTTAGATGAGAGAAAGAGCACCAGTGGAGGTGCATTATTCTTAGGTGATTCGTTAGTAGAATGGCTTAGTAAGAAACATAGATATATTTCATTATAAACTACAGAGGTAGAGTACATTGTTGTTGCTACCTACTGCACTCAAATCTTATGGATGATATAAACTCTTGCAGATTTGAAGGTAACTTATACTGATCCTATTCCACTTCACTGTGATAACACTAGTTCCATTAGTGTCTCGAAGAATCCTGTTCTCCATTCAAAAATGAAGCATATACCAATAAAGTATCATTTTATCAAAGAGTAGGTTACAAGCAGAGTTGTTTAGTTGAATTATATTCCTTCCATAGAACAAAATGCAGACATCTTTACTAAACCCCTAGCCAAGAAACCATTTGAATATATCCTTCAGAAGCTAGGTGTCATCCCTTCTCTCACCTAAGATATTCCATCCTATCAGGGGGAGTATGTGTTGGTTAAATATCTGATACCTCCGAAAAAGTACTGCAGCAACTTAAGGGGAGCATGTTTTCTTTGGGATTGAGGTCAAAGGGGGAGAAAAGGTGTGGTCTGGATGCTACAGTTGGAGATCTAAGCACAATAGTGCATCCTTTCAGGGTTGCCATCAATGCCAAAGGGGGATATTGTTGGCATGCTTACCGAAAGAGTGCGCTTGTCATTGATGGCAAGAATAGAAGGTGGAGAAGAAGGTGAGAAAGCTCAGGAGGAAGAAATATAGGACTAGTCAAGGATTGTGACCATCGGATCTGCAAGCCATATAAACAACAGGGATAAATTGGGGAGAGAGAAAGGAGAATTAAACGACTCGCTATTTCCAATCCTGTATTTAGTCAAGACCATCCAATATTATAGCTTCTAATATTGACGATTATGGTTGATCTAACAAATGATCAGATTAAGTCAGATTAAGTCATGACCATCAAATGCACAATCGCCAGATCCATGAAAAGGATATATTGTGGAGATCGAAAGGAGAATTAAATATCATGTTATTTCCAATCCTGCAATTATTCAGGACCATTAGATATTATAGCCTCGAAGATTGACGATTGTGGTTGACTCCCCAATAGCGCACGACTTCAAATTGTGGAGTTTGGGTGACGAGTTAAATCACTCGCAAGTTGTGTTTCTACAATAATCCTTGATTGTTGATCTACTTCGAAGAGTCTTCATGACCGTTGGATCATTATTGAGTGGAAGGATAGGATAAGTAGGGGAAAATGGTTGAGAATTCGTTTATCCAAATACCCGCCAGCCATTGGATCATTCTAAGTGGAAGGACAGGATAAGATAGAAAAGAAGCATCGTATATAGATCAAGCCATTGATCTAAGAACATGATCGATGAAAAACATTTAGTTTGGGTCTAAAGTTGTGAGGAGGCTATTGTTTGGGGAATCTCACTTCGGAAGAATTAGGGACTTGAAAAGTTGAATTACCTGAAATATGAAATGAATAAGGACCATTGGTTTTAGAGAATATACGATGACCATTAGATCGGAGAGAACCACATTGGCAGACCATGTTAGATAGAATACATCAACAAGGTCACATGGCACAATCAGACAATGACAAGTGTCAAGTTGAATCAGCATTTCAGGTACATGCAAATCATGAATCTGAGTGAAACATGGCAGCTACTTGGATTGTGACACGTCATCAAGTGATGTAAGTAAGTTACATCACTCCGAGGGTTTTACTTCGGAATTTTTACCACCAGCACTTGCCCAAAGTTTCGAAGTCCCAAAGTGGACATGGGTCATCCGATCTGAAGAACACTTCGGGTGAACACTCAACCCTTGATCATATAGCAATGTAAGGATTGAATATGACCATTGATTTGGTTCCATGATATAAATGAGAATCGTCTAATCTGTTCGACAAAATCTACTTCGAGAGATTTGAAAGGTTGTGAAGTCCCAAAGACCTGAAGGGAAAAGTTCCGAAGTCCGAAGACACAAAAGGATCGCAGTCGTTGATCCAAAAGGGACACGCATCAGTGGATTGTCAGCTCTAAAATATTAATGTATGGAGGAAAGAAGGGTTTGAGAGTTGAAACTCTCGAAGCTTGGATCATGAAATAAATCACATCCATTAATTTAGGAGGGTTAGATCTGATCCACAGAACGTGAAAGAAAAAATTTGAACCGTCAGTTCAGGAGCACCGTCAATATCATGAGATCGACAGCCCCCTCACATTCTGGGGATTGAAGGTGCACGAATGTTAATGAGTTGAGGGCGGGCTGCAATTTAAACCACGGTTTTGGAAAAAAGACACGTGGAGGCTCGAGGTAAATTGCAGGGTGAAATATAGTTTGATCTCAAACGACGTTTGTCTGCACCTGTAATCATGTGGTCACATGAGAGAATCACCCAAGGTCACATCAGTGGAATATTGAAGAAGGATCTAGTGCTTCTAGGCTCCACATCGGAGGTTACGCATTGAAAAGTCAAAAAGCATCTGCGTGTATAATCCAACAACGTTGATCAAACTGAATTTGATCAAAGGGTTGTTGTTTCATCTCGTGATTTCTTGATCAGTTAGGATTCAGTTACACTAAATGAATCATTTCTATGGGACATTGGAATCATGGCTCTTGAGCATTCTGAGATTCTTGACATGGGCGTTGGAGATTTGGAGAATAACGGATGATGAGGGCATGAATAAAAGAAATAAGTTGTGACAGAGGAATTTTGTTGTTTCTCGATAAAATAAGTCGAATTGTATGTGATCAAGTAGAAAGTTGGAACAGAGCCGAAAAGATGCAGAGATGAAGAACATAAGTTGGACAGAGAAGAAATGGTGAAAACAGAAGACTGTATGAG
>JASDQU011400894.1:14262-25676 GCA_032191745.1 Picea mariana
ACACTAGGGTATAAAGCTATGTTTGTGGAAGAAAATGAGGAATAGGTTTGGAGGTTGAAAAATAATTGAAAAGTGAAGGAAATATTGAAAACTAGAATTTTCATGTGGTTATGCCTTGTCAGGAAAACTTTGACATGGATATACTTTAGAAAAGAGAAAGGCAGGAGTTCAACATATGTATTATGTGCAAGAAAGACGGTGAATACATTGATTGGTTCAATGTGATTACACCAAGGAGGATGGGGTTCTATAATGGGAACGACATTGGGAAAAGGTAGGTGGAATGAAGGCTTATTATTGGAATGCATGAGAAAAGGTTTGAAAATAAAACTTTTAAGTAGTACAAATCCTTACTTTTGATAGTGTCTTAGGTTATATGGATAGCTAGAAATTCAAGTGTCCTTGAAGGAAAGGAATTCTCTCCCTTTAAATTGTAATAAAAAATACAATTTATCTCTGAAGGAATTAAACATGTCCCAAAATTCAATAGGCCAGGAATGATAGGAGAGTTGAAGGTAGACAATTCTAGACCCTGGGTTTTCTTTGATGGTGCATGAAAATGAAAGAATAGATTGTGTGGGACTGGAGGACTCATCTTTCTTTCGGAATCCCACAAAATTTGGTTTGAAGTAGGACTAGGGGAAGGAACTGATAACATGTTAAGTGGAAGGCTTAGGAAACACTGTCGAGATTGGCCAAAGAAAGAAGAATTTCAAACATGCAAGTGATGGGGGACTCAAAGTTAGTTATTGAGTGGTTAAGAGTATCAGTTGACACTCAATCTAAAAAAACATTGGAAATACCCGAAGGTATATGGGAGATTAATGAGGACAAAGTTGGGGTAGCTTTTCTAGCTTCTTCGAGATCAACATGGGTTATCAAAATTGATTTTGTTTCAAATCACTTTTATGATTCATATTAATAGGTTTCTTTTTTATTGTACAATTGATTTGAACTTGTGACCTCTTAGGAGGAAACCCATGTTCTTAACCATTACTCCCACTCTTATTATTATACATTAACCATCATCAATTAATATATCAATTTATTATTTATCATATTCTTTGTCTCAATCATCATTTTTAAAATATTGATTAGAAAAAATCCATATCCTATATTTTTTTATTACACTTCTCCATATTTTAGACTTAAGATGATGTCAACTATAAATATCTATAAAATTGAATGTTGTAAATTTTTATTTTGTTAAAACTTATATAATAAAGTTTGTATTTAAAAACGACTTTGGCTAGGTGTTCTACAAAATGGTTTTTTTCGTATAAATTTATATGAATCACTATTTTTTGTTGTTCAAAATTCATTTTTGAATATAGAAATGGATTCAGCAAGTTGAAAAATCCTTTGAACACTCGGATTATACAGAAATAATCACTCAAATCTACAAATCCAACAATTTCTTACCAAATTTTAGGACAAATATCCTCCAAAAATCATCATTTCTTAAAACATTTAGCATACAACTTTAATAACTATACATATTTCTTGAAAGGAATGTTGTAAGCATCTATTTGGGGGTACAATTATGTAAGTAAACTTTTATATTTAATATTTTGTGGTCCGATTGTGTAGAAAAATGTTAGAAAATATAGCACTAAACTTAAATGGAAGTAGTGTAATATGAATGAAATGTTGGTACTAGTGACGGTATCTCTAGTACGTACATTGAAGACGATGGGATAAATATTTGCAGGTAGAAGTGGGTATTGTAAATTAATGAGAGTAATGAGTCCATTAAATGCCTCTGCCTTTCTGGAATGAATATAGAACGCGGTAGGCCAAATTGCCGCTACTCCCCAGAAGAGTTAAGGTCAACGCCCGTAAATCGCATTTTAATCTTTTTGAAACCAAGCTTAAAATATCGTCGATGCCGCGTTCGCTGTTGCGTCACATACGCCATTTATTGCGTGAGAAGAGAAGAGCATCGTGTAGCAGTGGTTTCATTCATTTCCCAACGGCACTTGGAGCAAGGGTTTTGCAGACGAACAAGAGAGCAAGCCGCCTTGGCTCTCTCACGCGCGAGTCGGAGTCGATCATGGGTTTGCCAGTAATGGCCGACTGAGAAGAAAATCGAGACGGGAGAGCAGAAAGGAGGGAGAAGATGAGCAGCAATTCCACTCTTGAAGATGTAAGCAGGGTGGGATTGGGGTATGGAATTGCGATAGCGGTGGGGATTCTGGTGCTGATATCGACCATAATGCTGGCCTCATACGTGTGCGTCCGGGTCCACGGGCGGGCTCAGCTGGTGGGGTGGGGGGGCGTCGCTGATGGCGCGGTGGCGGTGGCGGTGCAGAGATCATCAGGGTTGGAGGCAGGAGGGACTGGGATCGATCAGGTGACCCTCGATACTTACCCCAAGATAACCTTTTCGGAGAAGCAGGCACTCCCACACCCACTGGACGTGTCGTGCTCCATCTGCCTCAACGATTACAATGAGCCCGAAGTCCTCAGGATGCTGCCCGAGTGCCGCCATGTGTTCCATGTGCAGTGTATAGATGCCTGGCTTCGACTCCACGCCACTTGCCCCATGTGCAGGACTTCACCATTAACAACGCCCAACCGGACTCCTCTCTCCACGCCGCTCTCCGAGCTTATTCCTCTCGCGCGCCATCCTCTTCAATATCCAACTGCTTCATCCTGAAGAACACCGATCATGCCCAGAGGGGAAACCCTAAAGGCACCTGCATTTTGTCTTAACCGCGACTCTGAAATTCTGTATTCCATTCTGAAGGTCTTCCGATCCAAGCATCCATTGGATTAGAGGGGATCTCAATGATTGTGCAGCGCAACAGTTCTCGGTCGACGGAATATGAAAAAATGGCCGTTCCAATACGGGTTGCCATGGAATACGAGTGAAACGTTCTGTAAGTTTCCTTGTTTGTTCTTATAAGGGTCTGCAAGATGGTCATTGTATTTATATGGGTATCTGGAATTCAATTTTAATGATATATCTCACCATGGGTTCTTTCTATTCATTGATATGAGGAACGCACACATTAACAGAATCCATGATTGCTTGAACTGTGTGGGTCTTTCTTTGGTCGTCATGCCCGTCATAGAAATTTTCTCACCGTGACTGCGTTAAATGGTCCGTTTTAATATGTTATTGGCATGCATTGAACCATTTGAAGATCATGGCTTTAGTTTTGCGACTGAAAATGTGGAACTTCTCTGATCTTGTTCGGGTAGCTTGCCATTTTATTYGCCAGCTACACTTATCGCATACTTTTTCAGGTGCCCCACCCTATTGGCTTGCAGGTCCGTGTTCATTGCAACAACAGATCTGATATACATTTCACGTAGGTAGCCAGCTGTTTTTACTGTAGAGTTACTCAGTTGTGTGTTCTTGTTTTTGRYAATATATMTTCCATCTCTTTTATTTATGGGTGAGGAACTAACTCTTATCTGGACTTCCTATTTTAATATTCCAAGACCAAACCCTATAGAAATCATGAACCCTAGCATTATGCACCATAAAATGCGATAAAAGAATTGGAATCCCTGTCCTAGTCTATTGAAAGATGCGTGTATTCTGTAAATTATTATATCACTGGATAGCAATCTATTTCTCTCAATTCCATATGTTTTTAATTTTGCGTTCGCTTTCCGAAACGCTGAGATCTTTCATTTGCATCAATATTTAATAACCCACCCTCCCTTTCAGGGAAGTTCCACCACACAAATTCTCTTTACAAAGCGCTGAGCTTTTTTATTTGACTTCTAGACTTTACGATTCATATGGAGAAATATTTGACTTTCTATCACAAAAACATTGATAAATGAAATAGATAATTGCTTATTATCTTAGTTCTTACTTTGAAACTAGACTTGTTCAAATTACTTATTGTCTTAGTTATTACATTGATACAATACTTGTTTTTCACGCTCTTATTACATTGAAGATGAACTTCCTTTCAACTATTTCTGTACAATTGTTCATTGCTTCAAACGCTTCTCTTTGAACCATTTTGTGTTATGATATTAGATCTGTTTTCATATTTGAAATGATTCGAAGTAGTATAATGCAATTTTAGTCAAGATGAATGGTTAATTTGAATGGTTAATTTGAAGTATTTTTCATTTTCTATTAATTTTAGTTAAGATGAATGGTTAATTTGAAGTATTTTTCATTTTCCATTAGAGCTATAACTTAAAATTTAAGTTGATCTAAAATTTAAGTTGTACAAAAAGTGTACAAGTTTTAAAATGGATATGTGGGAAACAAAAATATAAAAAATATAGATATATAACTTTTTTTTAAATAAAGCATTATCTTGCAAGAAAATAAGTTAAAAAAAAAAGAATGATACACATAAATTACACTTTAGGAGATCCATGTCTATATTAACTCTCATAGATATGATTACATGATACAAAATCCCATAGTGTGGTGGTCTTGACTAATGGCAATCAAATACCCACATACATGATAGATTCACATATCCACTTACATGATAGAACCCTGCCAATCCTAAAATCTTGAAATTTGTTGATTCTATTGAATTTCGAATGTGATTCGAAATTATGCTTTATCCCTTTGAAGTTAGATTAGGTTGGAACCACTTTCAAACACCTTAAACACTTAATGGTAATATTAAAAATTTAAGTAAAGGTTGTGTCTGCGATTTGCGACTCCTTATTTTCCAACAGGTGTGTCTCTATTCATAAGTTTCTTTATCACTTTCCAATGACTTTCCTCTATGCATTTGTTTACTTCTTTGATGGGCACACTTTTCCCGTGGGTTGCTTTCTATAATGTCCCCTAGCCTAATAGAGGGACATTACAGTGCAAAAACTTTTAAAAACGAAAACTTTGCTAACTAATTAATTTCCTATAGCTTTCAACTACTAATTACAACCATATTTAGCTACTATCTACAACCATGAAATAGATGCATCTATAACATGCTAAAATCAACATGAAATGCAATTAAACAATTCATTACAACAACATATGAATCATTCTTAAATACCAAGTTCATGCACAACAATTAAACTCGTGAAATAACACAGTAACATGATTAAACACTTATTTTTTATAAGAGATGTGCAATCAACTGCCTGGGACAGACGTTCCACCCAACCATAGACTTGCTCCAAATTTCAACAACAAATCACACTCGAACCGAGGCTAGCAAACCACAAAAGAGGGTGGTCTTTTGATGTCCACTCTCAACTCATAAAATTCACAACCCACTGATATTCTTTTACATTTGTCTTGATTTTCCACTAGCTCTTTTTCTCTTGACATACCCAACCCAAGGAATGACCCCTTAACTAATTTCAGTCTCTCGGACATTCCATTCATTTATCAGGGTTTCTCTGGCACATGTAACCAGGAATCTCTCTACTGGGAACTCAAGGGAACTTACTGCTAGGAAAACTACCAGCGAAACACAATAAACACTTGTTTTTTTAGTGCAGCTCACTCGGGAGTTCACTCTTCAGACCTAACAACTCGACTCTTCAATTTCCAGCTCCAAATACGCTTCAATACACTCCAACTTGGTCTAGAATTAGTCTTCCATGGATGCACTAGCTCTGAGCTCCCTTTTTTTTCTCTCTCCTTGCTCCTCATGCCTAAAAACTGATTGTTTAAAACAACTTTTAGCTACCCATACGAATTTGCTCTCTTTGGCTTGCTTTGTTTGACTTGCACTCTTTCGCATGTTGATTGTATTCAACCCCCATGTGCTCAATAATCGAGGGACATTACGGTGTGAAATCTCTTAAAAACGAAAACTTTGTTAACTAATTAACTTCCTATTGCTTTCAACTACAAATTACAACCATATTTAACTACTATCTACAACCATGAAATATATGCATCTATAGCATGCTAAAATCAACGTGAAATGCAATTAAACTCATTACAACATATGAATCATTCTTAAATACCGAGTTCATGCACAACAATTAAACTCATAAAATAACACATTGACAAGATTAAACACTTATTTTTTATAACAGATGTGCAATCAATTGCCTGGAATAGATGTTCCACCCAACCATAGATTTGTTGTTTCAAATCTCAACAACAAATCACCATCGAACTGAGGCTAGCAATCCACAAAAGAGGGTGGTTTTTCATTGTCCACTCACAACTCATAAAACTCACAACCCACTGATATTCTTCTACATCTATTTCAATTTTCCATTAGCTCTTTTCCTCTTGACCTACCCAACCCAATGAATGAACCCCTTCACTGCTCCCAGTGTCTCGGACATCCAATTCATTTATTAGGGTTTCTCTGGCACATGTAATAAGGAATCTCTTTGCAGGGAATTCAAGGGAACTTGCTGCTAGAAAAACTACCAGCAAAACATAGTAAACACTGGTTATTTTAGTGCAACTCACTCAGGAGTTCACTCTTCGGACCTAACAACCCTATTCTTTAATTTCCAGCTTCAAATATGCTTCAACTTGCTCTAGAATTCATCTTCCATGGATGCACTAGTTCTGAGCTCCCTTTTTTCACTCTCTCCTTGCTCCTCATTCCTAAAAATTGATTGTCTAAAACTGCTTTTAGCTACCCATACAAATTTTTTTCTTTGGCTTTCTTTGTTTGACTCACACTCTTCTCTAAGCTGGTTGTACTCAACCCCCATGTGCTCAATAACTATGGGATGTGAGCACTCACATCCATCCTCTTACATGTATTCAATGATTGACTTTGTGAACACTCAATTACAAATTACATGGTTCATATACAAATAACAAATTTATAAAAATGGGTTGGATTAATATACATGGGTAATTCTCTCTTGGATCTCTCTTGGCCATTGTCTCATACCCTCTCCCCCTCTTGTGGATTAATTTAGCCCCCATCTCTTGTCCATGTCCATGTCTCATTAGCTACCGACATCACATTTTATTATTAAAACATAGAAATACAATTATCATATTACATCGCTTTGGTCGTAGCTGCACATTATATCTACATAAGCATTGATTAAACTAAGGAGTATAGTGGAGATATTACATTTCCCCTCCCGTACAATTGTGCGCTGTCCTCGGTGCACACCATGCTAATATACATATATGCAAATTTACATCACAATACTTATAAAATAAAATTTCTCAATATTACAACTCAAACAATAGTTCCAACCATAATCTCATGTTCCACTCAACTCGCTAACCCAAAGAATGAGAAATCCGTTTATCAAAGTTAATCCAATGGATACACTGTCCATTTATTAGAGCTAACCCAATGAATGAATCATTATTTTATCAGGGTCCCCAACGCAATTTGTTAGGACTCTGAGCTGTGGTTCGAGGACTCTAGCTGTTCAAAATGGAGTTTTGCATTTTGTTTCTTTCAAAACTATAAAAAATTTGCGGGTATTCTTTTCACATGTTTTTTTCATGCTCCCATATAGTATCTTTAGGACTGTAGCAGGTCCATTGAACTTTTACCAACCCTATGGTCTTGTTCCTGAATATTTTGACTTTTCAATCCAGAATGCGTACTGGGTCCACCTGGAAATCTCCTTTGTGCTCTACTTGGATCACATTCCAATCAATTATGTGGTTAGGGTTAGGTACACATTTCTTTAATAACGACACATGAAATACATTATGCACTCTCATGGAGGCAGACAATACTAAAATGTATGCAACTAGCCCTATCTTTTCTAATATTTCAAAAGATCCACAATATCTTGCTGTCAACTTCGGGAAGCTGCCTAATCTTTTCAAACTTATCTTTGCCTTCACTTTTAAGAACACATGTTTTCCCATTTTAAAATCTCTAAACACTCTATTATTGTCTGCATAACTCTTTTGTCTATCCTGAGCAACTTTTAAATTATGTTTTATCTGTCATTCGCTCTTCCATTTCTTTTAACAATTTTGACTCAACAATTGCTCTATTTGCTAGATTATCTCAACTCACCGGAGTGTTACATTTTCTGCCATACAATGCTTCAAACAGACTCATTTTCAATGAGATCTAATACCCGTTATTGTAAACAAATTCAACTAAATGAATATAATCTTTCCACTTTGATGGTTGATTCATCACATACATTTTGAACATGTCCTCAATAACCCTGTTAGTCCTCTCTGCTTTATCATCTGACTCTGGATGATACGTTGTACTAAGATTTAAATTTGTTCCAAGGCCCTTGAACAAACCCTTCCGAAAATTGGAAGTGAACTTTGGATCTCTATCTAAAACTATTGCCTTAGACATTTGCAACTTCTTTCATATATATCTCTGCAATGTTTGTTGCCGTATGTGTAGTCCACACCGGAATAAAATGTACCTCTTTAGTCAATTTATCCACCACCACCATGATGGAATTATGTTGCTTCACTGTTTTGCGCAGCTTTGTAATAAAATCCATTGTAACAACTTCCCACTTTCATTCTAGAATGGACAATGGTTGTAGCAAACTTGTTGGATGTCTCTAATCTGTCTTTACTTTTTGACATTATAGACATATGACTGTAATTAACCACCTCATTTTTCATTTCTGGAAAAAAAATATTGGCTTTTTACAATTGCAATTTTCTTCTAATATCTCGGGTGTCTGACATACAACACATAATGCATTTCCTTCAGCACTGCTTTTTTTAGATCACTAGAATTCAAAACATATACTTTGCCTTTGTACATGGTAACTCCATCTTCTTTCAACTCATAAGAATTAAATTTTTGTTGAAAAATGACCTTGCTTTAACATCTCTTTTGTTTTTAAATAATTCTGATTTGAATGTGTTGTTGCAACAATTTTGTCTTTCGGATTTGTCATGTACATGTTGATGGCTGCAATATGCACTTGATGAGTTCTCCTGCCGAGTGCATCGACCACTTGTTTTTCCTTACCCTTTATATGCTTAAGTTCGAAGTCATATTCACTCAAAAATTCCAGCCATCTAGTTTGTCTAGCGTTTAGTGTTGGCTGTTCAAACAAATGCTTCAGACCACAATGGTCTATCCTCAACTCAAATTTCTTACTCATGAGGTAATGCCTCCACATTTTTAATGCATTTACAATCGTTGTTAACTCTAGATCATGGGTAATATAATTCTTCTCATGCTCTTTTAATTAACGAAAACTCTTCAATAATTCAGTGGATGCCCGACCATCAGTCCATTGGTGATTGACGATCCCCAATGACTGTTGAGAACACTTCTTCAATTCGATTGACCCGAGCATCGACCATCAACCACTTCTGGGATGACGTTACAACTGTGGACATGACATGACACGTAATCACCCTTTTCCCTCCATCGATTATCGACCGATTCACTTGGATGACCTAAACATATCATCGAATTCGGTTGATGCCCGTCCATTGGCTCATCAATCATCAACGATTTTTGTTGCTTGATTCGAAACACTTTGCTGAATTGATCAATGCTCGACCACCGGTCCATTGACGATTGAAAATTCTTCATGGGATTCGGTCGACGTCGACTGTCTACTATCGATGGTCATAGATATCCATTCTCCGAACCAAACTATTTGCCATTTCGGTCGACCCGATCATCGATTGCCGACAATTTCTCTTGGTGAACTTCAACACTTGGAAAATTTTCGACATTTCTCTAATTGCTTTGGATTGTTGATCTAAGCCCTTTCAAAACCCGTGAAATGAATCCCGATCGTTGATTTGATCAACTTTTCAAATGGTCGAAACATTACAAATTTTAAATTTATCGTAGCGAATCTTGGCAGTCGATCTCGAGATCAAACATGATCTCGATTGTCGATCCGCTAAACTCTATTCTATGTTTCAACAACCATTAGAACATGAAATTCGACCATTCCAAGTCAATTTTGACTCTGCAACCTACATATTTACACCTCAGATAATTTCTTTGACTATCCTGAGGCATTCCAACTTGAAATTTTCCCATGAATTTGGGGATTTCATCCCTGCTGCTCCGTTTTTCCCCAATTTTACACAGATCAAAGTCTGCGATAACGAATTACTCAATTAACACCCATTTTTGGCCCATTCAAGTTTGATGTTTGAACTCGAGGGCTCCAATACCATAATGTGACGTCCCCTAGCCCAACTGAGGAACATTACGGGGCGAAAAATGCATAAAAACAAAACTTTGCTAACTAATTAACTTCTTGTAGCTTTCAACGACGAATTACAACCAAATTTAGCTACTTTCTACAACCATAAAATAGATGAATTTACATGTTAAAATTAACATGAAATGCATATAAACAATTCATTACAACACCATATGAATCATTCTTAAATACAGAGTTCATTCACAACTATTAAACTCATAAAATAACACAGTAACAAGAATAACATTTATATTTTATAACAGATGTGTGACCCACAACTTGGGACGAATTTTCCATCCAATTATAGACTTCTTGTTCCAAATCTCAAAAACAAATCACTCCCGATTTGAGGATAGAAATCCACAAAAAATGGTGGTCTTTCACCGTCCACTCACAACTCATAAAGCTCACAACCCAATGATATTCTCTTACAACTATTCTGATTTTCGACCATCTCTCTTCCTCTTGACATGCTCAACCCCACAAATGTATCCCTTCAGCGATCTCAGTCCCTTGGGCTTCCCATTTGTTTATCATGGCTTGTCTGACACAAACAACCATGAATCTATCAGCTGGGAACTCAAGAAAACTTATTGCTAGAAAAACTACTAGCACAACACAACACAACAAACACATGTTGTTTTAGTGCAATTCACTCAAGAGTTCACTCTTTAGGTTTGACAACTCAACTCTTCAATTTCCAGCTCCAAATATGCTCCAATACACTCTAACTCGACTCTAGAATTCACCTTCCATGGATGCACCAGCTCCAAGCTCCCTTTCTTTCTCTCTCTTTGTCCCTTATGCCCAAAAAGTGATTGTCTAAAGCTGTTGTTAGCTACACATACAAATTTCCTCTATTTGACTTACCTTGCTTGACTCACACTCTTATCCAAGATGATTGTACTCAACCCCCATGTGCCCAATAACTTTAGAATGTGACCACTCACACCCACCCTCTTATATGTATTCAATAATTGGCTTTGGAAACACTCGATTATAAATTAGAAGTTTCATATACAAATAACAAATTTAGGAAAATTGGTTGGATTAATATACATGGGTAATTCTCCCTTGGACTCCTCTTGGCCATTCTCATAGACCTTTCCCCCCTCTTGTGTATTAATTCAACACGCATCTCTTGTCCATGCCCTCTTAGCAACTAACACCACATTTTATGATGCAGGAGCATCGTAAGCAAGCCAACAAAGCAAGCGCAAAGGAAGAAGACAACTATAAATGTACCCACGCACCTTTTTAAAAATATTTTTGAAAGTTGAATAATAGAAGCATTAATGTAAAATCTGGGAGAATGTAATTGCATTTATGTTTTAGAGATTGTAAATAGATCATGA
>JASDQU011400895.1:6303-16573 GCA_032191745.1 Picea mariana
AAGACTTGATTAGAAATGATGGGAAAAGGTAACACAAAATGTTTCCTTTATGTTGAAAAGACAATTTCACTACTTTGGGTGCACTAATGAGTTTATAGTATGGAATGAGATTGCCACTTTTAGAGAATGTGTAAATCCCCTCAAATATGTAATCTTGTCTATATAAAAGGCAATTTGTTGATAAAAGGTTAATGTTGTTTATATGTAAGGCAATTCATTAATGAAATGCATGAACCTGAACTCCTAAGGTCAACGGTGTCTATATCAAAGGCAATCCATTGATGAAATCCATAAACATGAACTTCCAAGGTTGAAGGTAGTAGAAGACATTGATACAACTTGAACATTGGTGAGAAGGCTTCAACTGGCTACAAAGTGCACTATGCTATATATAGTGTTCACCATTTTTTCTCATGGCTATTTAATAAAATATCTTCGAGACGCAAAAAAGTTTTATAAACATGAAAATAATCCTCATAATGGGAAATAGTGTGCCTTTTGAAGCAATTGATAATGTGTAGCACATGTTGGAACACACAATTGTTTTAGCTTAAATAACAATCTACCTTTGAGACAATAATCCAAGAAAGGCCCTTGGTCGCCCATTGTTGTTGTTGTGAAGCTGAAAGAAGTGACTCGTAGTATGCACTAAAGACAAGAAAGCTATATATCAATCTTCCATTGACCTACTTTTATGGTCGTTTGTTGGACATTAATAAAATTCTTATTTAATCTTATCTTATGTTATATCCCCTTCTTATGGACATTATCACAAGGTGTAGTTGATGCAAATAGGAAGCACACTTCAAATGGCAATGCTCTTGGATTTTTGCTTAAGAATTGAGGAACCAAAGAGGTTTATGATCTATGTAAATAATAGTCTCTTTATCAAGTAAGAAATGTTGTCAATGCTTGAGCACTTGAACTAGTACATAAAATTCCTTTTCACTTGTTGTATATCAAATTAGCTTGAGAAAATGTCATGCAATGTTATGCAACTTGATACCCTTTCTACTTCAAAATGTTGCTTAAGTGAGTCTTTACTTAAAAAAGTTGTTGTAGGTCAAAGGTTAGTGAGAATTTGTGCAACACATAATACATTCTCGAGTTGCCTCAAAAGCTTTGTTAGTCATTCAATCCTAAGGACAATTGTTTGTGATTTGTTCTAAATTAATGAAGAGGAGAAGCAATATGAGAAGAATGATTAATGTAAAAGTTTGTTCTCCCATAAAACTTTTCAAATAAATGATATGTGAGTAGGCCATTCTAACAATGCTCGACATTTTTGGGATCAACATACACTCTATATTCAAATCACCAAATAGGAAATGTATTCTTATCTCAAGAAATAGTTTTTAAAGTTTGGCTTAGAGTTTATGTTACACAAGAAGTTTGAGCAGAGATTGAACATATTGAAGATAATCCTCCTAATTTTTGATTTTGGCTTAGAATTTATGAATTCCTTCTTTTGGAATTTGCATGAACTCACATACTCATAAATCTCAAATAGGAAATGGATTCTTATTCAAAGAAACATTTTTTAACCTTGATTTGGAGTTTATGCCTTAGGAGTTTGACCCTAATTTGAACATGCTAAAGATGATCCTCTTAAGTTTTGTTATAAACGAGGATACCATCAAGATAGGCCATACAGATTTGCCCTAGTAAATATTGAGAATGTCATTGATAATCATCATAACAAGTGGCTGGTACATTTAGTAAGATTAATGGTATGTCCAATCATTGATAATCATAATACATAATTTTTAAAGTAGTCTTTCAAACATCGTAAGGCTCCATCTTGATTCCATGATGACCCCAAGGCAAGATTGGTTTTATTGAAATATACGGCTTCTTATAAATAGTCAATAAGTTCTACAATTCGAGGAAGGAGGTATCTCTTTTTGTTGATGATTGTTGAGCTCTCGACATTTAGTACATATATGCCATTTGATTCCCTTCTTTGGCACTAACAATGTTGGGGACCCACAAGGGAATGTGCTAGCTTGAATTTTCTCTTTGAAAGGAAACCTATGTTGCTAGAGTGCGAAGTGGGAGTGGGAGAGGGAGAGGGAGCACCATTTCCCAAAAAGCCCCGGAGCAAAGCATAACGGGAGAATTTTTTATATATTATAATGCACATATATTAAAAACATATGGAGAATGCTAAATTAGCTGTAGAAAATATGAAAACATGCATATTTATGTAGCTTTTTTTATAATGCACATATATTAAAAACATATGGAGAATGCGAAGTTAGTTGTAGAAAATATGAAAACATGCATCTTTGTGTTGCTTTTTTTTTTCAAAGGAAAACCTTGTGGGGAAACCCACGGGATGGTTCCCCACATTTGTGGATGGCATATGTATTAAACCTCTTGAGGTAGACTGGTGTGCCTCACCCGAGGGGTTTGAACTAGGCACTTGTTGGCATGGAACTGGCCAAATTCCCAATAACATTGGCTTCATATTTGTCGTACTTAAAAATTAATACTACGTTATTACGAAGTTAGAAATGTCATCCATAATAGATTAATGATTCAATCATTTGAGCATCAACCATCTAATAGTCACAATCTAACAAATTCAAACCATAATTGTATAATAGGAAGTGGACCATGAATTTATGGATTGAAATAGTCTATTAGCTACCATGACCAAAGAGTTATGTTTACAAAATAGGCCATTTGCGTAATTTATAATTTCATTGAAGTTTGAAGATTGAAACACTAAGGTTAGTTAAAGTCTGACAAATTATTCCCATCTACTTGTCCCTCCTCTTGGCACCACCATGACTTTCATGACACCTATGTGGCTATGGTAGTGGAGCCAAAGGTAACTGTGAAGATAAACATGGACATGAAGCTCTTGCTACAAGAGTCTCGGTTAGCACAACCACGGTAGTAGGTCGGGGGGAGGAGGGGGGTGCATCTCACCATGATGATGACCATTAAAAAAAGTAGTCTCTAATTGCTTCAAAAACAATGTGCCATCCAAAAAATTGTTCTTTCACAAATTTGTCTTCCTAAAACACTAGCAAGAAGACCAAGTTGCCCACTTCGAACAAAAAATGCCCAACTCAAAGATAAATGAAATGAACGAAGAGAGTGATGGAGGAGGTTTATTTTGCATTATCCTAATCTGTGGGGACTACCTATGGGCCTTCCATTGCCCAAAATAAAAGGAAAAAGAAAAACTCTTTTTTTTTTGTTTCTACGTCGGACTTTCGTGGAGCGTATAGGGAACATTGAGGGAGTGCGACAGGGAGCATGGAGGGACCTATGAGAGCAAGGTGGGAGTGGAAGCAAAATGAGGGAGCATGCTCCTTGAGTGCTTTGCTCGGGAGTGCTAATTTGGAGTGGGTGTGCCATCCATAGGGGCACTCTTGATATCCTTGAAGGAAACCGTTTTAGTTTCCTTTTTAATTATTATTCAACACTTTCCATTATAGAAGTCTTATAAGGTGGTTGATTGGGAAGTTTTGCTTGTATAACATGTTTAATTGACCTCAATGCAAGAAGACCCCCAGGTTCTTCAAAAACATCAAACAAAGATCTGGAAGATTTTTCATTACATTTATGTGGAAACACATCATAATGTTTTTTTGCTTGTCAAATTATGCAAAGAATGGTTTTTTGAACTAAAGCTTACTTTAGTTCAAAAAAAGGTGGCTTGCTTGTGCAACCCCCACAAGCATAGCTCAAAAAGATTTAATACAAAAAAGGTTTGTTTGAAAAAATTGACTATTAATATGAAGAGTTTGTTCAAGGCTTTAATACAAAAAAGGTGGCCCGCTTATGCAACCTCCACAATCATAGCTAAAAAAGCAAACTACGCTGGTTGGCTTAATCCAAAACACCCATGAAATATAAGCAAAAAAGAAAAATATGGGATGGCTTAAGCTAAAACACCCAAAGTCATGATGTCATAAAMTATCTAGAGACCAAAAGAACTAATATAACAAAATACAAAGGGAAAAAACTTGATTAAAAAGCACTAAGAAGCAACCATACTAGCAATTAGAGGAGGTTGGTCGTGGTCATCTGGGGGAAGGTGTCATCTAGAAATTGGGGGATTAACATTAGTAGATTGGATAGAGGCTCCCATCCATCACCAGGAGGCTTCAGGGCCATGGCCCCCCTAGAATTGGCCAAAGCCAAAGTCAAAAAGTGCTTGTCATTGTGTGATGGCGTTGGTGGCCAACATTGTTTTGGTCATGATGCACTTGTACTTGTTTGTCATCTTGGTGGTGAGGCCTACTGCCCTCTCTATGTAAGCATGTAGAGGCATGCTTGGACGGGCTGTGTTGCTCTCTGCTCATAGTACCCAAAGAATAAATTGTTTTGTTGTGTTGGCAAGTTTGTTAACAACTTCTTTTGAAATGATAGTGATGGTGTAATATCCCCAAGTGTTGTAGGCTAGGATATTATGTTTGTTGTGCAATTTATGTTGTTTCTGGTTGTGTGCTTTTGTCAAACAGTTTGCATTACATATGTTTCCATGTTATAATTTGGTTGACATCTTTGTACAAACAATTTGCATACATTCTACTAAAAAACTTTCATCAAACACATTGTATGTAATCCAAGTGCATATGAATTAGAAGAGACATGGGCATTTTTATTATGAATGAAACCTCGATCACAACAATACAAATCTCTAATGGTTGCTATGGCAACTGCAAATTGCAATACATCAATGAAAACACACTATGCAAACCAAAACTTGGAATAATGCCACAACCTCCTCTAGTAGATGATGTGTCCTCCTCCCAACTGCAGAAAGGCTAACGCCTAGCCTCAAAAGATGATGTCGTTTTGCTCCAAGGGCTCTCCAACCCTCACACTGCCCTCTCCAATCAATATCGATCTTCTTAAAGGCAGATCGAGCCTCCAAAGGCCAAGAATAGGGCTCACGACCCTCCTCCAAACCCTCACGGCCTCCATCAAACCCTCACGACCTTGCAAAAGGATTGATCGACCCCTTAAGATGCCCCCAACGACCCTCCAAAGGCTATCGAGCCCTCACAAAACCCTCACGGCTCCTCTAAACCCTCATGACCCTGCAATAGATGGATCCGTCCACCTCAAGAAAGCCCTACGAGCCTCATAAGCAAGTCGCTGCACCTCTAAACTAAAGACAAACCACAAGATGAAGCTCCAATGAAGATCCTGGATGGATCCTCCCCCTTGTTTAGCTAGGGTGGATATTGCACCACCGAAACCAAACCACAATGGAAGGGTTTATGCCAAAACCCAACGAAAACCTTGGCTCACAAGAGCACTCCAAACAAGAGATCAATCCAAAACATAATCATCAAAGTGAAGCACCACCCTTCATTTATAATCCTTCGATGACCCATCTAGATCTTTCCTCTTTGACTTAATCCAACACGATACTTATTCCCCGTTTACTTTTCACTTAAAGATTAAAAGTCACCTTTACTAATGTTTAAGTAACTATTAATCTAAAAGTTACTTTATTACCTTTTTACTTGATGTCACTTTAGAAATATAACATCTCCTAGCTAAGTGACATCAAATAAACCTCCCGACTCCCCTTTTCTTCACTAACTATAGCCTACGGGAGTCATATAGGTTACTAAGTCATCCTCCCATCATGATCAAGTGGAAGGGGACATCACATTCCTCCCTTCTCGAGATTGCTTGTACTCAAGCAACTCCAAATCGGGATGCTGTAAGATTTGCTCTCCCTCCCAAGTGGCATCTTCTACGGGTAAATCTTTCCATCTGACAAGGTATATTCCCGAATCACTTTGCTTCTCAACCTCCTCTCTCTGACATCAATAATCTTCTTTGGAGTTGAAACCAACTGCCCTTCCTCATCCAGTGGAGGAAGATCTGTTGAAGTGGTGACTTGCTGTCCCAACGCCTTCTTGAGGCAAGATACATGGAAGACGTTGTGGATCCTGCTACCCTCTGGCAACTCCAATTCATATGCCACCTCTCCAACTCTCCTAATGACCCGGTATGGTCCATAGAAGTGAGGCTTCAACTTCTTTGCGCCACTCTTCTTCAGTGAGGATTGTTTGCATGGCTGCAATCTCAGAAAGACCAAGTCCTCGACTTCAAAGCTACGCTCCACCTTGTGCTTGTCTGCATACGCCTTCTGCTGATTCTGGGCGGCTTGTAAGTTATCCTTCTGGACTCTTAAGATCTTTTGGCTCTCCCGCAACCAATCTTTGGCCTTGGGGGCCCTGCTCTCCTTGAGTGCCAAATCCACAAATGATGGAGCATCGTAACCATACAATGCTCTTAATGGACTCATCCCGATGGACATGTGATAAGTGGTATTATAACAATGCTCCCCAAGATGCAACCACTTTATCCACGCTCTTTGCTGTCTCGACACATAATTTCGCATATATCCCTCAATCCACTTGTTCACTATCTCTGTCTGCCCATTCATCTGAGGGTGATAGTTGGTACTAGGTGTCAACTTTGCCCCTTATAACTTGAACAACTCCTGCCAGAATGCGTTGAGAAATCTGCAGTCCTCATCATTGATTGTGTATCTCAGAAGTCCATGTAATATGAAAACCTCCCTGAAGAATATGTYCGCCACTTGAGATGCGCTATAGTTTGAAGGAATGGCAAATAAGTGTGCAAAATTGGTCAACCTGTCTACCACCACATAGATACAGTCCCTGCCCTGTACCTTTGGCAACCCTGTTATGAAGTCCATGGAGATACTCTCCCACTTCTGTTCTGGAATAGGTAACGRCTGAAGCAACCCTGCAAGATGTGTAAGCTTCAACTTGTTCTGTTGACAAGTCATACACTCCCTCACATACCGCAATACATCCTCCTTGAGACCCTTCCAAGAGAATCTCTCCCTCACTTGTCTGTAAGTCTTTAGATACCCCGGGTGCCTTGCCAATGGTGCGTCATGCACTGCTCTCAGGATCTTATCTTTGAGTGTGGACTCAAGGACAAGGTAGATCCTATCCTTGTAGTAGATGATGTCATCCACTACTTTGTCCTTGTCATCTTGAATCATGCCCCTCCATAAGCTCACAAGCGAATGTATTCCTGGAGTATTCCACCAAGAGAATGGAATTCCAATCTGTTGAGATCTATGTTAGGGAAAAGATTGTAGGCCTCCTGGAAAGGGCGTCAACAACTACATTCTTCTTGCTCTTCACATACTCAATGTCAAAGTTATATGCTTGCACCTTGCTTACCCATTTTTGTTGCCTCTTGCTCAAGTCTCTTTGCTCCAAGAAATACCTCATGCTGTTGTGGTCGGTCTTCACCACAAAGCGTCCTCCAATTAGGTATTGTTTAAACTTGGCCAATGCATGCATGATGGCCAACATCTCCTTATCATAAATGTGGTAGAGCATCTTTGGCTCCCTCAGCTTCTTTCTCTCGAAAGCTATGGGATGTTGATTCTGCATCAACACCGCTCCTATCTCCTCTCTTGATGCATCACAATCCAACACAAATGGCTGTGAGAAGTCTGGAAGTGCTAACATTGGGCAAGTACTCATCACCTTTTTCATCTTGTCAAATGCTCCTTGCGCCTCCTCTGACCATCTGAATGCTCCCTTCTTGGTGAGATCCGTTAGTGGCGCACCCAATTGTGAAAATCCTTTCACAAAGCGCCTGTAGTCGCTGCACAATCCGAAGAACCCCCGCAGCTCTGTAATTGATCTAGGTGTGGGCCAATCTAAGATTGCTTGGAACTTCTTCTGGTGCACCTGTACTCCCTTAGCGCCAATTACATGTCCCAGATGGAGAATCTTTGTCATCCCAAACTTGCACTTTGCCTCCTTGGAAAATAGCGACTGCTCCTCCATGATGCTGAGAATCTCATCAATATGCCTCAGATGCTCGTCCCAAGTCCTGTTGTAGATCAATAGATCATCAAAGAATACTAGTAAGAACTTCCTCAACTGCTTGTTGAAGATATGGTTCATACAAGACTGGAAGGTGGTTGGCGCGTTAGTCAACCCAAAAAGCATGACTAGAAACTCATAGTGCCTGTAGTGACATATGAATGTTGTTTTGTAGATGTCCTCCTCTCTGACTCAAATCTGATGGTACCTCGATTGAAGATCAATCTTCGAGAAGTACACTGCCCCATGAAACTCATCTATCAACTCATCGATCTTGGGTATCGGGTAACTGTTCTTAATTGTCTTATTGTTCAACGCCCTGTAGTCGATGCACATCCTCATTGTGCCATCCTTCTTCTTCACTAGTATCATTGAAGAAGCGAAGGGACTAGAGCTAGGCCTGATGTGCCCCATCTCTAGCAACTCCTGTATGGCCTTCTCTATCTCGTCCATAATCTTCTTCGGATGCCTGTATAGTGTGGTGATCACGAGGTTTGCTCCCTCTAACTCAATGACATGCTCAAATCCCTTGTTAGGTGGTCTCTCTGGTGGTATGGTCTGAACACTTTGTCATGCCTCCCGACTCCCGAGCAGCGCCTGGATGTCCACATGATAGTGCTGGCGATCTTGTGATAGCTTTTGTGTGGTGATCAAACACTCCACTGCGCAAGCCACATCACCATGTCTAAAGATGGCCTCCATGCATTTGTTTGACACGATCTTGGGGACTCCTGTCGACATACCCATCAGATTAACTCGCTAACCCCCCGTGTCCCTGAACTCCATCTTCATGTCCTGATAGTTCATGGTGAAATCTTCGAGTGAGTGTAGCCACTTGACCCCCAATACCACATTGGTGTCCGCCAAATCCATTATATAGAAGTCATGAGTCAACATATAGTTGCCCAATGTCACATCCAATTCTCTGATCCTTTGAGCACAAGACATGTTGTACCCATCTGTTACTACCACATTGAATCCCTCAAAATCCTCTATAGGGATGCGTCTCCTAGTGACAAGCGCTGCATCAATGAAGTTGTGGGTGGCCCCACCATCGATCAATGCTGTAACTCTCTGCCCTTGCAAAATGCCTCTGATTTTGAAGGTATAATACCTGGGGACTCTTGAAATTGTGGCAATGGTCACTCCCTTGACACCCTCTTGCAACTGCTTCTCCTTTGTAATCTCAAGGTGTGGTGGCTCCACTACCTGCTCTGTGCGTTAGTTGTCTCATCCTCACCATCATCCACCTCATCAGAAAGCACCTCTATGTAATGTACTTTCCCCTTGCCCATACAACAATAACCCTGCTCCCAAGGTTCCTTACAGCTAAAGTAAAGCTTCTTCCTCCTCAGCTCCCCCTGAGTCTCCTCATCCATCTTGTCCTTTCGTGTCCATGGGTTCTGGAAAGATTTCGTCTCCTTACCCTTCTGTGGAATAAAGAGTTTCACTGGTGCCTTCTTGGGGACTATGTCCTCCATGTCTTGGGTCTTCATGATGGCGTCCTATAGTGTGGCTGGCCTGAAGGTCTTCACCAATCCTCTCAAGGGCTCAGCTAAACGCTCCGTGAATAACATCACAAACCTTTTCTTAGAGATGTTTGTCATCATGATTGCCATCCTCTGGAAAACTGTGATGTATGACTCTGGTGTGCTTGTCTGTCTGAACTGCTTGTTAACCCCTAGATTTTCACCCTTGAAAATCTTGCGGGTTAAGAGTGTTAGAATTTGGGTAGTATCGCAGAGCAAAAGTGTCGTTTTTTTTTGTTTTTTTTGGTTAGGATAACAACTAGATCTGATATTCAGAAAACAAGTCTGCACTACTTAACATAGAAAACACACATGTGTGCTCAGATCTAAATATATTTATAAAGTAGATCTAGTAGATCTGATCTTCTATGCTGAAATAAATGTTAAACAGATCTATAGATCTAAGCTCAAAATGAAAACACAATCTGATCATGAGTAGTGAATCACAACTTCAGAAACAAAGAGTAAGAATACAGTCTAGTTCTGATAATATTCCCTGTTGATACATAAATCTAGATATCTCTAAACAAAACTCAAAATACAATCCAGATCTGAAAACTGAGTAAATAACTTACCTTGCCTTGAGGACTTACCTCTGAAGAGGTCACAGCCACACACAGGGATGCAAACCATTTGTAATTATGCTCAGTCAAAGTTCAGCTCATAGATCCACCATATAGATTGGATCTGTGACCAAGAGACGGAAGAACTTTCTTGCCACCAAGGAGATAGAGCCACAGGGATACAAAACAAGGAATCAAACCCTCCACAGAAGTTTCAAACATCCAAACCCTCACACAGAAAAACTGTTGAAGAAAACCCTCACACAAATTTAGCTTAAGGGAGGCCATGGCTCAACACAGAATATAGGTCACAGTC
>JASDQU011400895.1:19353-30254 GCA_032191745.1 Picea mariana
TGGACATTTCCAGGGGCCCTAGACATATCTAGGGGCTTTAGCTGCTTGGTCCTAGACCAAGAACCCCAGTCATATACTGGGGGCCCTAAGAAGGGTCTTTTGCCATGGCATTGACTGTTTGGTCCCAAACCAAATACCCCAGGAGTGCACTGGGGGCCCTAGATCTCAGCGAGGGTCTTTGCCATCCTCCCGGAGAATGGCTCTTGCAGCTGCTATAAATTTAACAAAGAGCCAACATGCACTATTTTGGTTGGCTTTCTGAGATTCTCCCAGAGTTCAACACTTGTTGAGCAAGAGGTTGGTTCCCATCAGAGACATGTATATGATCGATACATGGTTATTTTTTTCAGAGTTAGAGTTATCTTGGTTTACCATACATTTGAGAGAGATGTCTACATACAACAGGTGTTACTACGTTTTAGGAGACATGCTTTGAGTGGGTCGCTTGACAATTTGGAGCAATTCTAAGCACATAGGGATGGTCCTTGCATGATTCTAGGCCCGATAGCACTTTTCCGGGTGACATGCAAGAACTTTCTATTTTTAGCAGTTTGAGCTCCAGGTCCTAAATTCAGATTCTGAGCACATATTATTGATCCTTGAGACATTCCTAGTCTTTTGGACCTTTTCCGGGATGATTTGGCACACATTTCTAATTTTTAGCAGGTTGAGCACCAAGGCTTGCATGTCGATTTTGATTGTGGATTCGGATTCGGATTCCTTGCGGAAAATTGAATCCAATGAGTATAATATCATGGACATTCGAGGATTTTCTATTTGTAGTATTGTCTATTTTTAGCAGTAGAGACATGATGGTGGTCTCCTAATCATTCCGAGCATTTGTGGAGAGTTTGGGTCAATTTCGACAAGTTTYAAATTTTTGGGACCTRATTGCTATTTTTGGAAATTTTTATTTTTAGCAGTCATTGTCATCTCCATCAGTGACAAAGGCAGGCTCAGATTTTGAGATGTGGCAAAGTATCAGGATGATGTGGCATATACATGGCATCATGGACCAAGGGCGCATTTTCCAAGGATTATGTATTAAATGAGAATTAATTAAGCTAAAGAGGTGGCACATGGGTGAGGTGGCATTGTTTGGAGAAAATTTAGCAACTCAAGGCTAATTTTTCTCACTCTATTTCTTTCACTTTCCATGTTCTCACTTTCCATGCAACCAGTTTCTAAAAATTCTCCCTAAATTACTTTTAAACGCAAAATTCCTAAAATTTAGGAAATCCTTAAAAAATAGGGTGAATATCCCTTTAACTCATAACTTCCTCATCCCTTGGCCAAATTTAGCAATTTAGCATGCGTTGGAAAGCTAAAGTTATCCTCCAGACACTCTCACTCATAACTCACCCATGTGCATTACTCACTCACACTTATTCCCTCATGCGCATTAATTCCTAAATTTCTCACTCACACTTATTCCCTCATGTGCATTAACTCTTATTTTATTCACACTTCTGTCCTATATATTGGATGGTATTCATTGGTTATTGGTCAGTTCTTAGCAACAACTAGCATAGTGTTCTTTCTCATTCTTCTCTCTCTCTCTTAGTCTAGTGACTCTTCTTTGAGCAAAGTAATCATTGTATCGGTTGTGGACTTGCCAATTGTGGCGCAACCAACCCTCTCGCAAGCCTATCAATAAAGAATTCGAGTGTTTGTGTTCTAACCTTGTTTCTTGTCGGTGTTTTGTGAATTTTGCAATCTGATTTGTCATTCTCCTTAACTATTCATTGTGATTTTATTGATCTTTTGAGTAGTTTTCTGTCCTATATTCATTGTGCTAACTTTGCAGGATTCCCTCCAAGCGAAAAACTATATTTTCCCCATCGTTTTGGATAGTTTTAACACACTGTCCAAGACGAACAACTCACTGTTTTTTGGGTTTACTCACAAAAAACCAATCTTAAAAGACAACAACTAGGTACCCAGGTTGCCTAGGGACTCCCCCCTGAGGCTAGCAAGCACTAACCCAAATGGACAGGGAGTGGGCTAACTCGGGAGCAATCTTCTCGCCCGAGTTACTTTTTCGACAGGCTTTTTGGAGGCCCATTTTTAAATTTTCGGTCAATCTAGAACTTTGATCGATTTTATGAGCATCTGGGTTGGTTTAAAATGGGGCAAAACCCCTGGGGTAAGGTTCTGAAATGCATGGAACTTTGATCCATGCGAAACTCAGACTACCCCTGAAAATCTGGCCGGATTCAGGCCCATTTTTTTGCCTGAAAAGCGGAACTCGGGATGGAAGATTGCTCCCGAGTTAGCCTACTCCAATGGAGAGGGGTCTAGCCTGTGACAATTTGGGGCTTTACTCCTTCAATTAGCCAAGTTTTCATCGCTGTAATAACATGTTATATCAGCTCAATTGGAGGGTGGAAATTTGTGGAAATTTTGTGTTTGTGTTCTAACCATATTTCTTGATGGTATTTTGTGAATTTTGCACGTAGATTAGTATCTTTTCCTTTCTGTTCATTGTGGTTTATGATGATCTTTTGAGTAGTTTTCTTTAAATTTCTCTCTCTTTTATTGTGCTAACCTTGCAGGATCCCTCCAAGTGAATAATCTATGTTTTTCTCATTGTTTTGGACTGTTTCACATGCTGTCCAAAACAAACAACTTGTTGATTTTTTGTTTTAACGCAGAGAATCAGTCATAAAACTCAGCAGCACGGTGCCCAAGGTGCTTAGGGACTCAACCCTAAGGCTAGCAAGCACTACCCCAAATGGAGAGGGGTTTGGTCCGTGACAATTTGGGGTCATTACTCCTTCAATTGGCCAAGTTTTTACCGTTGTCCTAACAGATTTATCAGCTCAGATTGGAGGGTAGAAATTTGTGCTAACATTGCGCCAACTCCCTGAAGTGGATCTCGCGATCCTTTTTGTTGAACCTGTCCATAACCTCTGGGTCAAGTCCACATATGATGTGATGCTTGCATGCTCTAATGTCACTAGCTCATGGTACCACCACTCATGAGCTTCTCCATCCAAATGTAAGGTGGCAAATTTAATTGCCTCTGCCTCTGTCATCGGGTTAGGTTGGAAGTAAGTGTCCAACTTTTGTACCCAAGCTCTGGCTGTGCTCTCGGTGGATTCATCAAAAGATGGGATAAACAACTTCCCCACCTTGTGCAGAAGATCATAGTTTTGCTGGTTTTGTGTTGCTTTGTTCCATTCCATAGGCCTGTTCTTGTACTTGATGTTGCAATAGTCCTGGTAAGACATGGCTACCTGGATATCTTCCCCTAACGCTTGGTACTCCATGAAGTAGGTGGTACAATCATCATCCTGACCCTTTTGCCCTTGTGCTCCTATGGGTTGTTCCTCAAGGAACTGTGGCAATAATGGCCTAGGCATCCGCTTGCTCCTTGTTTGTGAGACACTCTGTACTGGAATATGAGTATTGCTACCCTCTGTGTGAGCTCTACCTTCATGGAATCCACTAGGTCCAACTTGACCTACATCAAGCTGGTTCCCTCGTTGGCCCACCAGCTGCATGAGCACTTCAAGTGTTTGCTGCTGGTACCTAGCCATCTCTGCCCGTCTCTGGGCCATCTAATTATGCCCCTTGGCCAAATCACTCTGTGTCCTGAGCACACTCTCCTNTGAAGTGCTCATGCAGCTGGTGCCTAGCCATCTCTGCCCATCTCTGGGCCATCTAATTATGCCCCTTGGCCAAATCACTCTGTGTCCTGAGCACACTCTCCTCTGAAGGATCGCGCCTGTCTCCCTTGACTTCCTCTTCCTTTGATAACTCTGATCCCGGAAAGGGTTATCCTACACGCCCTCTAGTTCTTCTGTAAGTGATAGGTTCCTTGCCTTTAGGCACCATCAATACCTCATGCAATCACAGGCTGGCAAGATCACCAACTCTGATACCACTGTAATATCCCCAAGTGCGCTAGGCTAGGATATTATGTTTGCTGTGCAATTTATGTTGTTTCTGGTTGTGTGCTTTTGTCAAACAATTTGCATTACATATGTTTCCATGTTATAATTTGGTTGACAACTTTCTACAAATAGTTTGCATACATTCTACTAAAAGACTTTCGTTAAACACATTGTATGTAATCCAAGTACACATGAATTAGAAGAGACAACATGGGCATTTTTATTTTGAATGAAACCCTGATCACAACAATACAAATCTCTAATGGCTACTATGGAAGCTACAATACATCAATGAAAACACACAATATGCAAACCAAAACTTGGAATAATGCCACAACCTCCTATAGTAGATGATGTGTTCTCCTCTCAACTGCAAAAAGGCTAACACCTAGCCTCAAAAGATGATTCTATCCTGCTCCAAGGGCTCTCCAAGCCTCACGCTGCCCTCTCCAATCAATTTCGATCTTCTCAAAGGCAGATTGAGCCTCCAAAGGCCAAGAATAGGGCTCACGGCCCTCCTCCAAACCCTCACGACCCTGCAAAAGGATGGATCAGCCCCTCAAGATGCTCCTAATGGTCCTCTAAAGGCTATCGAGTCCTCACAAAACCCTCACGTCTCCTCTCAACCCTCATGACCCTACAATAGATGGATCCATCCACCTCAAGAAAGCCCCAAAGCGTCCTAAGCAAGTCGTTGCACCTCTAAACTAAAGACAAACCACAAGATGAAGCTCTAATGAAGATCTCGGATGGATCCTTCCCCCTTGTACAACTAGGGTGGATATTGCACCATCAAAACCAAACCACAATGGAAGGGTTTATGCCAAAACCCAATGAAAACCTTGGCTCACAAGAGCACTCCAAACAAGAGATCAATCCAAAACATAATCATCAAAGTGAAGCGCTACTCTTCTTTTATAATCCTCAGATGACCCATCTAGATCTTTCCTCTTTGACTTAATCCAACATGACCCTTATTCCCCTTTTACTTTTCACTTAAAGATTAAAAGTCAGTTTTACTAATGTTTAAGTAACTATTAATCTAAAAGTTACGTTATTACCTTTTTACTTAATGTCACTTTAGAAATACAACATCTCCTAGCTACGTGACATCAAATAAACCTCCTGACTCCCCTTTTCTTCACTGACTATAGCCTACGGGAGTCATATAGGCTACTAGGTCATCCTCCCATCATGATCAAGTGGAAGGGGACATCACAAATGGTTGAGAGGCAACATAAAATAAAATGGTAAGGTTAATCAAGAACAAGGCCATAACAATCAATGGATATATAACACTTTCAACAATCCCTGGTTCCATGGACTCGCATCTATTTTGTCATTTGCCTTCATCCAATCCAAATTGTAAGGCTTGGTTGTGAAGATTTTTGGGCAAATTAAATGTTGTAAGACCTTGGGAAATTAAGTTTTTCATACTACCATCATCTATGATGTGTTTGACCATTAATGTCCAACAAGATGACCAAAAATAGGTCAAAGAAATTGTTAAGTACAATAGTGTGGAATACCAAGTGGGAGCACAAAAGATGCTCTATAAAATGTATATAAAGAAGCAAGGTAAAAGCAGATCTAAACTATGCTATACTAGATAAGATTTAGTAGTCTAGTACAATGAAACAGATGAGCAGATTGATGATGTAGAAAAATGCAAGCATCGTAGAGAACCAAAGAATAACTATTCCAAAAAGGGGGGGGGAGGAGAAGATGTCTCACTTGAGGGGCACTAATCAACTATTTTAAAAGCTCCCACTCCTAAAATCCGAGGTTGAAGAGAAGAAACTAATGATATATTATTGATTAGAGGATCTGGAAGAGTTGGAAAATCTGGTCGATGATATGTTTTGCTACTCGGATGAGATAGTCTCGTGTTGAGATTTGGAGGAAGCCCCTTGTTTGCCAATGCTGTGTGAACTATCTTGGGATCTAAGACGACACCTCCATAAGATCCTCGATGGATGAGCTTGGATGGTCCCTTGGCTCTCACAGAGCGCTACTATTTGTATGCCTCTTATTGCTTTTGTCTAATGTTAGCATTGGAAAGAACAAAGTGATTGGCTTGGAGCTGTTCTATCTTTGGGGGGAGTGGTTAGATAGAGTGAGATTTACAACTGAGGGCCTCATTCATATATAGGGCAGGGAATTACTACCTTGGGAATCGAAAGATGGATAGAGAATTTTGAGACTCTAAAAAGACAGTGAAAATTCTCTCTAATCTCGTAATATATGGGACACTTGAAGATATGGGACATGTTACACCCTAGATTCTCTGCAGCGTACCCTACATTTTTTCTCACGAGATATGACTACTCCGATGAGCTCTAAGTGTGATAATTGCTTTGTATGTGGCCATGATGGGATGATTTCGTGATGTACAAGTGTTGGTTAGAGGTTTCCCAGACCCCCTTAGGTGGATGATCATGGCATGTCYTTTTAGTCCCCATTTTGAGGGTGCTTGGTTTTATTGTTTTGCCCGACTATCCCTTGGAGGTGGTAACTCCCTCTAAGTCGGGCATTTATGTCYTGGGTAGGTATGCGGGCATTATGAAGTGGATCTACTAGGATTCATGATTTATGGGGTCTTAACCATTCACTTATTCTTTTTCTATGTAAAAGGTGATTGCGCTTTGTAAGGGTTTGTCACACCCATGGTTTAGCACACCTATTTCACCCCACWTGGACTCTCTCTTTCTTATGTATGTACCACACTTTGGTCATGGGCCTTTGGAGATGATTCTGCACATGATTATCCAATTTCACATTTCTCGAGGCAATCTCACGATTTTTGAGGCATATCACTGATTTTGAGGCATTGGTCACACTCTTTGAGGCACATGCAGACTGTTTACTTACTCTTTGGCACTTTTTAAAGCATTTTGCTCACTAAAGGGGGGCCGACCTCACTTGGGGCACTCTATGACAGCCGTGGGGTTTTATTTGAGCTACTTGGATGATGCGGAGGTCACTTAAGTGACTTTGCACCTGAAGAAGATGGCATGGCACTCATCTCTTGTGATGTGGATGGGCTTTTGATCACCATTTTGATGACTTGTTGAACAAATTGAAGAAGCTGTCCACTTGGAGGGTTTTTATTTGACTTGGGGTGAGGCTGCCCCCTCTCTTAGAGGTGGACATTGGAGATAGTGTTGGAAACACTGAGAGGGGGGTGAATCAGTATTTAACTATTTTTAGCAATCTTTAACACTTTAAAGATATAGAAACATTTTGCAACATTATTCAACTGCCAAATCACAACATATCACATCACATGCACAGTACACAGAGATTTTACATGGAAACCCAATTGGGAGAAAACCACAGAATGCTTTCTAATATATCAGAAGATTACATTAACCGGAAGCACCAACTTCCAAGATTCTCCAGCACCAACTGGAAGGAGGCACCAACCCCCTGAATTTTCTAGCACCAACTAGGAGGCACCAACCCCCTTGTGAGCACCAACTCACACTTCTCAGGCACCAACCTGCAAACTGAAGACACCAATCTTCTCGCGCACCACCCAACCACCCTTGTTTCAAATATTCACAAAAGAATTATTACAAAATACAAAGATACACCCTTGACCCAATCACACTTAGCAAGGTGACACCTTTGCCTTGTCAGCTGCAGAAATGGCCTCTGTCACCCTTGATCTGAAGCTTTCATGTACTGCCTTCTTATACCATAACAGGTTCCAGATCTGGTCAAAATGTCCTTCTCAACTATGCTGAGACGAGACCTTCAATTCGTTCTAATGCTGTGTTATATGTCTGCTCAATCAGATCTGTAAACCTCCAAGATGCTGTTGAAACACTGCTACAACAGGCCTAAAACTCTTCTCAATTCTGGTCTGAAGACTGGCCCTAAACCATCCTGATACTCGTGCCAAAATATCCCTCAGAATTGTCCTAGATTCCCTTCAGATCTGCGCCTCAGTTCTACCTTAGAATAGCCTCAGAATAGGTCTTGGAATAGTCTTCAAACAGATCTGCAATACCCTGAAATATAGATGCAAAACAGACCTGGGTTCTTATCTTAACTTGCCTCAGAGTTATCCTTCATCTTGCCTCAGCTCCGTGCTTAAACTACCTCAGATATTCACCGAAGTCCTGCACCAAGCAGAGCCTATAAACGCCTCAGATCTACCCTTAATCTACGTTGAAGACTACCTCAGATCCGCCCTATCTCAGCCACAGAATAGGCCTCAGAACATGCCTAAATTTACCTCAGAGCATGCCTTAGAACAGGCCTAATTTCTTTATCAGAAATCACTTCAGATCTCCCCTTTAATTAGCCTTTAGAACAGGTCTAGAACTTACATCAGATCTGCTAGTTTACCTCAGATATTCGCTGCCTATTCTCTGCTGGAGTTCACTTTTGGATCTGCCCCAGGAAACCTCAGATCCACCCTCTATCACAGCCTCAGATCTGCCTTGATTCTCTGAAATTTTCGCCCAAGTATTCCTTATTTGCCTCAGATCAGAAATGCTTGAAATAATGGTGAGAAAGATGACCCTAGGTGCCTATTTATAATAGTTTTAGGCATCTCTTAGGGCCGACTTTACATTTGTGCATTATTAATTTTATTTTTGATAAAATCTTTCATCCTTGGGGGCCGACTTCACCAATACATCATTATTTTTATTTTTAATAATTATTCTTAAGTGGGGCTGACCCATGCAATGGGGAAAAATTACATAATTATCCTTTAAGAGGTCATATCTCCTCTACCGTGAGGAACTACGTGGCGTGCCACCTGTTGAGACTTGGAATTGACATTCTTATTACCCTATTTTACTCTTCACTTATACCTTTTTGGACCTATCTAAAGCTTGAGTGAATGACAAGAACGCTATCACTTGCCAGTATTAAGGTCATAAGGTAAAGTATGGTTAATTCATGTATTTTGTGGTTTATTGAGTTAAGAAATTAAATATTTCATGTACTAATGCTTGATTTATCATATGATCTTTGACCCCCTAGATGACTAACGTTCCTGTACCAGCTCTGTCGTAATCCGGTACTTGCGCACCGAGATTGCTGCTGTCTAATCCGGTACCAAACGCGTCCTAAATCTTACCTGTAGTGATCCGGTACCAACGAACACACTCTGTTATGATCCGGTACCAACGACCGCGCTCTGTCACGATCCGGTACCACCTTTTGCACCCTGTCGCGATCCGGTACCATCTGCCTGTTACGATCCGGTACTCATATGGAAGAGCCCAATGCACTAAGTTAAGTGCCAGATCTCGCCTAAGTCAAATGGTGGGTGTCTATTTGCTATGATAAGGACAGTTTGTTAATTGCCTCATCCTCATGCACTTCGTGTTATGAGGATGATACTGAAGATGTAATCGAATGATAAACTTAAACAACTGATTGATTTGCAAATCCCATCACCTTCTTGTGTTTCACGATGCAGACTATTAAATAGCCGTGGCAAGGATGGTAGAAGGAGAGGAGAGTTAGCATATTATCAATGTGTAAGCAGCGTATGATAATATAGAACATTTCTGAGTAAAGATTAATGAAAAGCCATTTTATCCCCATATTTTGATTATCTATGATTGAGAATGAGTTGAGTTGTTAAAGAGAGTTTTGATTTTATGTGTTGAAGTGTGAATGAGAGTAATGTGTGCATTAGAAGCAAGCTTCCTGTAGACTTCAACAACTGACTTGTTGAAGCGGCAAGGGCCCACCGCCCAACAAAGGTCAGCCTCTTTGTAGATTAGCATTAGTGTTTGTTTTCAATAGTTTAAACATTGAATTAGTTAAAGTTTTAACTCTGTTTGATGATAGCAGTACAGTTTAGATTAAGATTTCCATTTTATAATTGCTTAGATCTTTAATTACTCTGTTTTTACATGTGCTCTGTTTCTGTTCTCATGAATTTGGTTTCCTTGAGTGATCATAGCTGTTGGCAGCAATAGTCAAAACTACTTGGAGAAAACCTAGTGAAGTTCATTGTGAACCACAGTAGAACCAACATATTGACTGTTGAACTACCTATGCTATGCTGAGTGATGTGTGACTTCCTTTCAGAAAGTATGGATTGCATAATTAGTTTATGGGTCAGACATCAGAGTTGATCTATCAACCAATTCCATCTCATACTTGTATGTGCCATAATGGAATAGATAGCCTCTCTGTGAAAGACAACCAAAGTACATTGTAGTTTGCTATTTTGATTTGTTTCCAGCCTGCATAATCTAGTTTAATTCTATACTCGCGACATTAGGAATTACCTTTCTTACTGGTGTCTTGTAACTTTGTTGATTACGAATTCCGGATTGATAATTAATGAGTGCATTATATTAGACATATAAGTAGCACAACATTTTGGCGCCGTTGCCGGGGAGTTGCAAACAGTAGGAAGTAATTTTTAGCTTAGATTGTTTGTATAAATTTTAATGTTTTAAAAGGCTGCTTGAGGGAGGAGGATAAAACGTTTAAGACGTGAGTGAAGAGCCACGCGGCCACTAGAGTGGGGTTCTCCAAAGCCAGGTTGCCTTCTTACCTTCTAGATAGAATTAGGATTTCAATTCAGCTAAAAAATCAAATTTCCATTTTATGCATAGATATAGAGATAACAAGGGTAGATTTGTAAGCTCCAAAGATTCAAAAACAAACCCCCCCACTAATCCAACCGACACTGGTGCAGGAAAAATTCCACCAACAGAAAATTCAAGGGGAGCCAGCGAGGCTCCAGAAGGAGAACCTAAAACGGAAGAATCAGTATTGGGACAGGCAGAACGTGAGTCTGCTGAACATTTGGGAGACACAGAAAATCCAGTTTCTGAACCATCCATTAGTAGAATGGTAGAAGAAGAAGGAAATGCAGCTATAGAGACCGAGACCTTTGGGTTTCTAATCTTGGATATTTCCAGAAACGTTAGCATGAAGAATATCCCACTATCATCGTTACCTACTTTTAGAGGTATGTCAACTGAAGATTCAGATTTATTTTTATTTGAGTTTGAT
>JASDQU011400895.1:31625-44444 GCA_032191745.1 Picea mariana
CGTTGACCTTAGGAGTTCATGTTCATGCATTTCATTAATGAATTGCCTTACATATAAACAACATTAACCTTTTATCAACAAATTGCCTTTTACATAGACAAGATTACATATTTGAGGGGATTTACACATTCAATAAAAGTGGCAATCTCATTCCATACTATAAACTCATTAGTGCACCCAAAGTAGTGAAATTGTCTTTTCAACATAAAGGAAACATTTTGTGTCACCTTTTCCCATCATTTCTAATCAAGTCTTGTCAATTTCTCTAAAATCAGCTAAGTGAACAGATCAGATCTAATTACTTTGTTGAAATTATTAACTCTTGCATGCAGCGGAAAACGTGAAAAGCAATCACACACATTACACAATAATTTATGCTCTTCCAGATCATTTCATCATTCAAAATATCTTCAAAACTTACAAGAGCTCCCCTCACAGGGAAAATGGCTCTGAGAAAGAGAAACCACAACCAAAATCTGCAAACATGAAAATTATAGTGCCTCGATCTACGTGTTTGCTAATCATTGAGGTTGTTCGTACGACTTGCTATACGGACGAATCTAACTATTGCAATAAATGCAGCTCACACATGTTGCCTCGAAATATGTGCAACCTTGATTTTCGTGTTGCCTCAAAATACATGCTACCTCAAAATCTATGTTGCCTCAAAATGTGTGTTGCCTTGATTTTTGTGTTGCCTCGAAATACATGCTACCTCAATTTTTGTGTTGCCTCGAAATTCGTGCTACCTCAAAATACGTGTTGTACCTATCCCTCTTCCTCGCCAATGCTGGAAAAATCAAATCTAAWTTTTCCTCTTTTTCACCTCACGTGACTTGTGAAAATGAATTCTCCTTGTGTCTTTTTCCCTTACCCTTTCTGTTTTTTGTATTTTTGACTTGAGCCATTTACCTAATCTCAACAGTCAAGATTAGATCGTGAGATCAACGACTTTCTTTTAATTAAATCATTAAGTGACTTTAACTTAAGTCACTTTATTAATTAAAAGTCACTTTAATAAAAAGACATTCACTTTATTAATAAATTAATAAAGTCAATTATAGGAAAGGTATAGGATACATTTAATGAAGATTTCCCCAAGTAGACACCCTTACGGAAATACATGTCCGAGCTACAAACACAAACACTCCCTCTTAGCGAGGAAGGTATTCTCCACCACTCCAAGCTTGTCTTTGAAGAAGACGAACTTGCCCTTGACCAAGGGCTTAGTGAAAATGTCTACCAACTGCTCCTCTGTAGGAATATATTAGAGTTGAACTGCTCCCTTCTACACCATGTCTTTGATGAAGTGGTACATGATCTCAATGTGCTTTGACCTGTCGTGAAACAGTGGATTCTCCAAAAGTTTGATGCAACTCTAGTTATCATAGTGGATCGACTCAAGCTCCTTACCAAATAGCTATGAGTAGCTTGCGAAGCCAAATGGCTTCACAACTAGCTAGATTGGTCGCCATGTACTCTATCTCTACTAATCTCAGTGCTACTGAATCTACTTCCTGCTGAACCAAGAAATGATTATTGACCTCAAACTAAATCAACACCCAAAGGTGCTCTTCCAATCGATATCATTGCCTACTCAATCTGAATCAAAGAACCCCTACAACCTCAAACCATCTCCACCAAGGTATTGCAATCCATATCCTATTGTGCCTTGCAAGTATTTGAGCACGTGCTTTGGTGCCACCCAGTGAACCTCCCTCAACTCCACCATGAACTAGCTCAAGGTGTTGACAGCAAAACAAATATTTGGTCGAGTGTTAACCAAATACATCAACGAGCCAATCAACTGCTTGTATTGTCTGGAGTCTACCACCTCTAAAGCTGAAGAATCAATCTTCTTCATATTGGTCACTATCGGAGTGGCAATCGCTCTGTTATCCTGCATCCTAAATCTCCTCGGGATCTCTAAAATGTACTTCCCCTGTCCGAGGAAGATCTCGCTCGATCGTTGCCAAACCTCAAGTCCCAAAAAATAATCCATCGGCCCGTTGTCAATCTCAAATTCTGACACTAGATCCGATTTGCAACCTATAATTAGATTCTCTGCACCTGTCAGAATGAGATCAACCACATACAACACCAAGATGAGGATCTCTAATCCAACTAACAAGAAGTATAGGTTGGGATCTGCCTCATTCTTGGTGAAGCCCATTTCCTGCAGATAACTGTTGATCCTGGAGTACCAGCCCCTATGTGCATGTTTGAGTCCATACAGGACTTTCTTAAACCTGCATACATCTATCTCCCTATCATGGACCTCAAACCTCTATGGCTGCTCAATGTAGACCTCTTCCTCAATGATGTCATTGAGGAAGGCGGTCTTCACATCCATCTGATAGATGCTCCATTCCATCTCAGAAGCTATAGAGATAACTAATCGAATAGAGGAGGTTTGTTTTCCCTGAATGTGGACATTCTCACGATCCCGAGCATCCCACAAGGTCTACTCAAACCACCTAGGCCTCCTAACAAAAGTCGAAGGGGATGACTGCTCTTCCACCTCCACTAGAGTCTGGCTCCCTGCACTAGAAGTCGGTGTTGTCGACTCATCCTTTAGGCCTACCCCCTATGGCCCCTCTGCAACTGCTGGTAGGTCCTGAGATTTCCTAGATTCCAAGTTCTCCTCAAACTTGACATCTCGGCTCACCACTGTCTTGCGTTGATCTAGCAAGAACACTCTGTAGGCCTTCAAATCCTCACTATACCCCACAAAAATGCCCCTCTCCCCTAAGGATTGCAACTTTGTCCTCTTCTCCACARTAATGTGGATGTAGACTAGACAACCAAAAATCTCGAGATGTCCTATCTTAGGTTTGTTCCCTCTGAATGCCTCCTCCGGTGTTTTACCCTCCAGTATCTGATGTGGGCTCCTACTCTGCAAATACACAGTTGTATTACAAGCCTCTACCCACATAAACATAGGCAAACTATGGTCATGCACCATGGCCTTCACCGCACTGATGATAGACCTATTCTTCCTCTCTGCAACCCCTCCTCTGATGTTTTACCCTCCAGTATCAGATGTGGGCTCCTACTCTGCAAATACACAGTTGTATTGTAGGCCTCTACCCACAGAAATACACAGTTTCTGCAACCCCATTCTGTTGCAGGTTGTAAGCTATTGTCTTCTCCCTCTTGATTCCTACCTCCTTGCAGAAACTGATGAACTCTGTAGAGGTGAACTCACCCCCATTATCTGTCCTCAATACCTTGATCTTCCTTCCTGTCATGTTCTCCACAAAAGCTTTGAAAGCTCGGAAGTGACTGAAGACCTCATCCTTGGTCTTCATGAAGTAGATCCAGGTCTTCCTAGAGAAGTCATCAATGAAGGTCACATAGTAGGATGTGCCCTTCGCTGAAGCTATTGACATAGGCCCGCCAACGTCTGAATGGATCAGATCCAAAATGCCCTTGGATCGAGTCTCGCTTCTAGGAAAGGTTGACTTGACGTTCTTGCCAAGTGCGCAGCCTAGTGACCATCTGCCTTAATAATGGTAGAGCTCTGTGATGGAGATGACCCATCCTCCTGTGCCACAAATCCCATAAGATATCACTGGTGTGCAACAATACATGTGCAGGCTGGCCCTGAAGATTGTAAAGGTTCCCATCCCGGACTCCAATCCTCACAACAGTATCTAGACTGGCTCCCTCTAGGCGAATGAACACCTGCCCTCTCTGGAAGTTAACCTCATAACCTTTGTCCTCCATGACTGAGATGGACAACAAGTTCTTCTTTAGGCTAGGTACATAAAGTACCTCCTGCGCATCAAAGGACCCTCCTGACTCTAACTGGAAATGCACTATCCCCTTACCCCTGACTGCATACTTGGCCTCATTGGCAAGCTCTACGTGGAGATTTGAGTCATCCTTTGAAAATATGTTGAATATCTCTCTAGCCTTTGTCATGTGGCGAAATGCGCCACTGTCCAAGTACCAAGCACTCTTGGGATTAGTGTTGGTGGAAAGACAAGACATGGATGCAGAATCATTCTCGAACTTGCATGCAAGTTCGCTCAGATGTGTCTCTGCAATAGTTGCAATTGTTTGCGGCTTCCCCTTGACTTTCTTCCTCTGTGGATATTGAGAAGCGACATGGCCATTCTTATGGCAAATATAGCATTTGATCTTTCTCATATCTCTCTTCTGCCCAGATTGTTGTCCCTCTCCCTGACTATTACCCTTCTTGACAACTTTTCCTTTGTCTTTCTTTGTCTTGTTGCCAAGGGCTAAGTTGTCATCTGCTGCACCTCCTCCCTGCTTGCCAGATCTGGACTCCCTACGAGTCTCCTCCTGAATGCAATCATCCCAAAGTCTCTCCCACTTGGGAAGTTTCTCTCTGGCACAGATGCCCATGATGAATGGTTCCCAAGCCTTGGAAAACCCATTCAAAGCAACATTTACTAACTCTGCATCCAGGACTGTCTCTCCCACAACTACAAGTTAGTCACGGATCTGTGTGATCCTCATAAGGTAACTAGTTACATTGTCTGAGATGGACATTCTACATTCTTTGAGTTTGGTTTTGAGGATCATCTTCCGACTCATATTGTCACTTTCAAAGAGTGACACAAGGGCATCAAGCATTTCCTTAGATCTTGTCTTTTCTGCAACATGCGGGATCAAACGATCATTGATGGCTTCAAGGATCACCCTCTACACCTTTATATCCTTATCCCACGTTGTTTGCACTGCTCAGTCTACCACTGCTGGGGTACCCCCTGAGGTCTACGTTGGAGTTGGAGGAGGGTTGGTCACGACTTCCCACAAGTCTTGTTCCTTCGAGATCACTGAGATTCTTGTTTTCCAAGGCAAGAAGTTGGAAACCCCATCTAGTCAATCCTCAACCTTCACACCAGTTACTGACATGGTTGATTTGAGTTGTGTCCTTTAACCTATTGAAGTAATCTGCATCGAATACAATAGATCTGCTTTTCTCTCCGAGCAAGAGCTCTAATACCATGTTAATTTCTCTAAAATCCGTTAACTAAGTGAACAGATCAGATCTAATTACTTTGTTGGAACTATTAACTCTAGCATGCAACGGAAAACGAGAAAAGCAATCACACATAGTACACAATTATTTCTTTTCTTCCAAATCAATTCATCATTCAAAATATCTTCAGAACTTACAAGAGCTCCCCACAGGGAAATGGCTCTGAGAAAGAAAAACCACAACCAAAATCTGCAAACCTAAAAATTACAACGCCTTGATATGCTTGCTTGTTGATCACCGATGTTGTCCATACAGCATGTACGGCTTGTTGTACGAACAAATTTGACTTTTGTAATAAATGCAGTTCACGCGTGTTGTCTCGCTCTGCGTGCTGCCTCAAAATCCGTGGACTTCCCCATGGTGTCATAAGTGAAAAATAGAGAAACTAAAGCTATTCTTAGCTTTTTTAGATATGGCGGCATCACATATATCATATCTATGCAAGAACTTTTCCATGCAATTGAAACCTTTTCTCTGTGCTACCTCACTTTTCATACTGCCTCAAAATACGTGTTACCTCAAAATTTGTGTTGCCTCGAAAGATGTGCTACCTCAATTTCTTTGCTACCTCAAAATCCGTGTTACCTTGAAATATATACTGCCTCAATTTTCATGTTGCTCAAAATATGTGCTACCTCGAAATACATGTTATATTTGTCCCTCTTCCTCGCCAATGCTGGAAAAATCAGATCTGATTTTTTCCCTCCTTCACCTCATGTGACTTGTGAAAATGAATTCTCCATGTGTCTTTTTCCTTTACCCTTTCTGTCTTTTGTATTTTTTACTTGAGCCATTTACCTAATCTCAACGGTCAATATTAGATCGTGAGATCAACAACTCTCTTTTAATTAAATCATTAAGTGACTTTAACTTAGTCACTTTAATAAAAAGACATTCACTTTGTCAAGTGGTTGTAGCTCAATTGGTTGGGGTGGGGAGTTTTCTCCTYCCCACTGAGGTTCGAGTCTCATCTATGCGACATGTTGCTCTCTGTGARCCAATWTTTTCAAAATTCTTGACCCTCCTATGTTCTTCGGATTTCAAGGGGGATTAYTGTGGACGTAGCGAGCTTTGCATCGTGAACCACAAAGGAAAAAAAATCACTTTATTAATAAATTAATAGAGTGAATTCTAGGAAAGGTATAGGATACATTTAATGACGATTTCCACAAGTAGACACCCTTACGGAAATACTTGTCTGAGCTACAAACACTAACAAGTTTCTCATCTACTCCACCTTTTCTAACAAGCATGTCTACAAAAACTCTTTACATCCTTCCATCCTCAAAACATATGGGTAAACAAAATTGCTAAAAGGACCCTTACAAGTTCCCTTCATATTAATGGGGCATAGATCTTCATGTGATCCAACATGACTATGACAAGGAACTAAATGTGTCAACTAACCATTTACCCTTTGAGGTTTGTTATAGTTTTTAGGTAATTGCACCTTATGAATTCTCAATTGCTCTCCCAGTGCTTTCAATAAACCATGTGCAAAAAGAACCAGGGAAAGTAATTGCATTCATAAAGCACTTGGGCATAGTTGCATCCTAAAGTCAAAGACATACTTATCCAATAAGAAGGAAAATATAAAGCTCTTTAATACAAGCATAGAGTCACACATGACTTTCAAGTTAGAGATAAATTCTAATTATGTTTAAACAAACAAATGCCCAAGAAACAACATTATCATAACTTAAACCGAAACTATTTGATATGGACCATACACAATCAAACAAGCTATGCGAACAACAGCTTTTCATTTTGATTTGCTGGCTTATTTAGGCACAAAATGTTAACGAACAACAGCTTTTCATTTTGATTTGCTAGCTTATTTAGGCACAAGATGTTGTTAACATTGGCAATCTATAATTGTACAAATAACCAAATTTGGAGGAAAAACTACATGTAATCCATCCAAAGGACACACTATTGTCAACCTCCTCTTCATGTAATTACAATTTTGGATATTGATACACAAACAACAAAAGGAGAGCAAATTACCATGCAACTAGTTAATAAAAACCAAAAAGCAGACCTTCCCTTTACAAGCTTAACGGGTCTCATAGACAACAATTGAATTGTGATTTCTCAATTTTATAAGAGAAAATGGGAACAATCTCCTCTTGATGAAGGAGGAAATGATTGAATAGGCATATTGATATTAATTTTATACAAAATGCAATGTATGTTATCATCTTATTTTAGTGAGAGGGTAACATTAAATGTTGGTACTCTATAGCCTAGGGTGGGGGAGGCCTCCATATGTGTATAACATTATTAACATAAATTAAAAAAAAAGAGTCAACATCTTATTTTTTTAATTGTCGTGACATATGTAGTCATCTCATTTACCATATTTAACCAACAACCATATTACCATATTAGCATAAATCCATCTTCACCTTGGATGTATTACATGTCTTGAGGGATCCAAAAAATGGCAGTGCAAACCTCAATATTTGTTGAATATGACCCAAGGGTGCAAAATGATTGAGATTTACACATCTAGTTTTTGGATCCTATTGATACTTGATAGATCAGAGGTCCAAATGCATCTACACTAGTCCTAGAACAGTTAGACACTAATCTTCTTGGTGCTTGATAGATACAAAATTAAGATGGATCTATGCTAATTCTATAAAATTTAACTGCTAAACTATCAGGTTATGAGAGTATTCATAAATACACACTCTTCTTCAGCTGTACATGATACTCAGGAGGATCCTGAGACAAGTTTCCTACATTTTCTCTAGCTTTGTGTTTCCCACCAAAGTATTTATTCTTCCCATCTCACTTCTCCAGAAAAGAAAAACATAAAAATGCCTTGGGAATAGCACGTTGGGATTAGTCCATACGGCTGTGATTAAGTTGTTGAGAGAGGGTACCACCATGCAAACGGCCGAGGTTGAAACCCTCTGGACTTGCGCCTGTTGGCCGATTTTAATGGCTCCCCAAGTTGAAGTGACCCGTGATGATGCAGAAATGGGGTTCATAGACCCCATTGCTCAAAACAAAGAGAGTGCCCTTAACAAAAGATACAGATGTATTGGGATTGAACCCGGCTACTTGAAGGTGCCCGATAGATTTGAGCTCCCAACAACCCAATATGCCTAAGAGATATGAACTCTCCACAACCAACTGAAACTCATTTTGCACACTCTTGAAACAACCAAATAGGCCTAAAACAATATGAACACACTCTTGAAACAACCCAATAGGCCTAAAACAATATGAACTCTCAACAATCCAATGAAACTCATTTTGCACACTCCTGAAACAGAATAGAACAGCAATGAAAACCACTTCCACCAGTTCGTAAAAAAGTTCCACTATCCACCATTAAAGAAAATTAGCATGCATTCCCACATGTTGGAAAAATAATAAATGTATTCGTTTAAAACAAAACCAGTACATTCCATGAGTATCTAACCTCGGCTTTTCTTCCCAATGTCAGAGAACAAACCAGGTCCCTTCCCCATTGTTGCGAGTACACAAACTGTTAACAGAACCTGCATTAAAACATTAAACAAAAGCCCAAGAAAAAGATTTCACTAACGGAAACACAACAGAAGAATAAGAATGCATATAGTTATCCGATAGCTATCAGAGAGGGATTTTCCGTCACCCGTGAAATACATCAAGACTCATAGCAGAAGCAATTTCATTGACCCTAAAATATCCATGAAATTTCACCAGAAAAAGCTCTGCAACGTTGGGGATTGATAAAACTACAGGACGTGAAGATAGAAGAAAGGCGTTGCTACCTGACTGGATCGTTAGGCGTTCAAGATGAGACAGTGGGCCGAGAATGGCAGAAAAGGAATGAAGAGCTTAAACCCCCAAAACCCAACGGAGCATATGCTTTCGAGAATATTCTGATTCAAAGCTGAAACCTTGACCGTTGATTTTCTAGAGATGCTGTTGTCCGGCTATCGTGGCCGTTGGTTCTTACATGGTCTATGGACATTGCAAGAAATTGATGTTAATCGTACAATTTGCGGACAAAGTAGGTAAAAACATTAATTGGCTTAGTTTTCATATAATTTCCAGATTTATTTAGATTTTTGTAAGTAAAATTTGATTATGTAAATATAATTTATTGGTAATTAGTTAATGGGCAGATTTCTAACTAAGGGAAGACTTTATATTTTTTTTTAACAGTGACTGGGAAAATTATATATTAAAACTCTGTGAAAAACACAGGCATCGTGTACATTTTGGTTTACAAAATTTGCTGCTAACAGAGTGCTCCCACCTGTGTTCTCCAATCTGTATATGGAGAATAGAGGTGGTGCTATGTATTCTACTAAATCGTGAAAGTGCAAAGTTGGTGAACACCTTACAAAAAGTACCTAGATATAGCTCAAAAAAGCATTTCATATAACTACTTTCTAGTATGGCCTGGTGCGTGTTGTTTTGCCTCTGCTGGAGGCCGGAGGTTGAGGTCTAGATATGGGCGTTGTCCTGGGGAGGAGGCCTTGTCTGAGAGAGTCATGCTAGGAGAAACCGGCCCAGATATGAATTTCAGCTCCTCAATTTGTTGCCTAAGAGCTTCGCATTCATCTTTAGTCCTCCGTTGCTCAGTCATGTGTTGTATAGTGATTTCCGTAATGGAGAGTACCTGAGTGGAAAGGGCCCGGAGCTGAACTTGCAGTGTTTGGACTGCGTTTACAACCTCTTCATGCTCCTCGACTATGACCATTTTTGGATTTTGCCTGTTCATATTTGTTGTGCTTCTTCTGTTGCACAAACTGTGTCGTCCACCAGCGTGATCTCCAGGTGTTTCCTCAGTGTTGATCCTGCTGCTACGTAGACCTGTGCGCTCTCCGGGAATTCTGTCTATGTTGTTCCTCTCTATTGTGCATTTGCCAAGTCTATGTACCAATTCAATTGCAACATAATCTCTCATGTTCAAATGATTCATGGGATTTAACCAATTCCCCACCGATTGCCATACTTTCGAGCTATGATTGCCTCTGATGCCATTATCCTCCGCCTCGCTTGAAATTAAAGCCCTGTACCATTTGAACGTCATCATACACCTTAATTTCTCACTGCAGAGATCCTTCCCACGCTCAGGAGTTGTTGTGGGTACAACGATGAGACTTCAAACGCGAACTGAGGAGAGGAAGGGAGGTTGACAATCGTGAACTAAGTAGGGGCGAGTGATATAAGGCAGTGCTAGCCTGAAGGGGGGACGTAAAAAAGGACAATGAGAGCAAGTAAGGAGGACGGAAGGTGAGAGGGGGCGTGTGAAGGGGACTCATGTTAGATGAGTGGAGAGGACAGGTGGAGGGAGGGGGCGCGTGGAGTAAGGAGGGAGATGGAGTGGGGGCCGTGTGGGGTGGACGGGAGGAGGTGACATCCCCACTCTGAGAACGAGGGGGGGAAGTGAAGAAAGCTCTTTAGATTGGGAGGGGGCTGTCCAAGTTGCGTCTGCCACCGTGTTCCAAATTTTGAGTTGACGGCCCTGTGTATTGTCTTGATGGTTACTTGATTTCATGGAATTGCTTAGCTGCGGGAAATTCCATTTACCACTAGAGTGCCTTGCTTTAGACTAATTGCTTGATTTGCTTGTGCATATGCTAGTTGGTTGTTACTTCTGAGTACATGAAAGAATTGTATACTATGAAATATTTTGGTCACTGTCGCAATTCTTTGTAGGATAACTCTTAGAAATAAATTTGAGGATTGGGATCATTTGCGAGCATTCCTTACGATTATCTTGGAATCCCCAATCACTGAAATGGCATGTATACCTTTGTTTTTGGCGAGGAGGAGCCCTTGATACARAGCGTAGGCTTCAGCTTGATTGTTCGTTGCTAAGCCCAGGTTCCAGTGGTAAGATAACACTAGGTTTCCTCGTGGGCAGATAATTACCCCTCCCGCTCMTGCCACCCCGGGGTTGCCTTTTGAGGCTCCGTCAAAAAAGAGAATATGTCTCTGGTGATTGTTGTACCATMTGAGATAATCAGTCTCTTCATGAAGCTGCCAGTTGGGTTTGGTTGGGGTAGAGGGAGGAGAAGAAGAAGAGGGGGGAAGGTGGAGGGAGTTGATCCAATCAAATTCGGGAGATGTGGAGGGAGAGGAGAGTAGGGACTTAGCTTTGAAAGAGAGGAATTCTGCCATTAGTCCTACTGCCTTTTTGGCTACCAGTTCTGGGGGAGTGCTAACATTTGCGAAGGTGGCTCGGTTTCTGGCTAGCCATAATTTCCAACAAATGAACTTAGGAAGGGCATTGAAGATAGCTTTGAAAAGTGGGACGTACCTGGAGACCCATTTATTGAGGAGTTCTTTAGGTTGTGTTGGCCACCTAATTCTCTCATGAAGGTTTTGGAGAGTTGTTTTCCACACTGTGATGGCAAAAGGGCAAAAAAGGAAGAGATGTTGTGAAGTATCCGAGGCCTTGCCACAAAGATCACACCTGTAGGGTCCGAACATATTTCTTTTCATCAAGTTTTCTCCCATTAGCAGCTTCCCGTGGGCTAGTATCTAGCAAAAGGAGTTTACTTTGGGGGGATTGTCGTTTGTCCATATAACCTTCCAGATTTTGTCCTTTGGGAGACAATTCGTTTGAAAGAAAAGTTGTGCTTATCTTTGCTTGACTGTGTAATTTTCATTTCCCCACCCTCTCTTGTCTTTGAACTAAGGGACGACTTTCAATCCTGGTCTTTTTAAGAAATAAAAGCAAAACTTTGACATTGGGTATTCCTTTTTATATGCGTATGAAAAAAAACTTTACCAAAATTCCCTATAAGGAACTTAAAAAATCCACAACATTTACTTAAATTCCCTTAATATAAGGGACTCTAAAAAAATTTCTTACTTTATACAAATTGCCCACTTCATACAAATTTTTAATTTTCCATAAAACTAACTTAATCGGCAATGGATGAATTTAATACATGCTAGTGAATTCAACTATAAAATATTATAAACAGAGGCTATAATACACACCAGTGAATTCAACTATAAAATATTATAAACAGAGGTTAAAGTTATGGTAATGGATGAATTTAATACAAACCAGTGAATTCAATCATAAAATATTATAAAAAGATAGAGGCTAAAGTTATGGCAATTGGATGAATTTAATTACAAACGAGTGAATCCAACCATAAAATATTATAAACGGACAAGACATAGGCTAAAGTTATGGTAATGAATGAATTTAATACAATCCAGTGAATTCAACCATAAAATATTATAAATATAGGCTAAAGTTATTGCATGTTTTATCTTAAGGGCTACAGTTAACTGAAAATATAGTTATGTGTAAATATAGGTATAGTTATAGTTATGCCTCTCAAACATAAGTTATTCTCCTGGCTGGTTGGCAATAACAAACTTCTTACCTGGGAAGTGTTACAAAGGCGTGGCTGGGTGGGGCCGAGTCTTTGTTTTCTTTGCAGAGCTGCTCCTGAGAACCTATTTCATCTGCTAATGCAATGTCCCTTCTCCATTGAAGTCTGGCACTGTATTACTGTGCACTATAATTTACTATCCTCCTGGAGTGGTTCCACCATAATGGATAGTTTTCCTTGCTGGATTACCAGTTCTTCGAGCCCGCCCTGTCTGGTGATACAATTCTGCTGGCAAATCTGGTTAGAGAGGAACAGAGTTATTTTCGAGGACTCCAGCCCTAATCCGCCCAGGGTGTATTCCAAGATAAGAGCCTCCTTCAACTGGAATTTGCCCAAGGTCAGAGATCATCCACACCGTGCTTTATCAATCGACTTGACCGAGGGGCACTCTATTGCCTTTTTTGACGGAGCTGCGCTGGCCAATGGTTCCAATTG
>JASDQU011400896.1:37312-53085 GCA_032191745.1 Picea mariana
GATAGGGTATGGAGGTCTATGCACATGTTGAAGTGTTGGAAGGTGGGGGAAAAGGTAAGGAAAGGAATATATAGGGTAGGATCTCCCTCCTTGATGCTTATCCATATACAAGGAAAATAAACCGAAACAATGAAAAAACACATGGGAAAGGGTGGTTTACCTACCTTTAAGTGCATGTTGACACATGGGTGAAATGAGGAGGATGATAGATGAGTGATCTCATCATAGGGGTTTCTTCTCAAACGTGCTCTGAGTGCTTTTGGTGATGATGGTGGAAAATAAACCTTGGCAAGGGATTTATAACCTTTTTTCATCCACTTGGTGCAAGAAATGATGCTAGGAATGACATGTGTTGGTGATAGAAACAGGTTTGGCATTGGGATACACTTCGTGTATCATTTTTTATAATTTAAACTTCACCAATGGATCAACAAGCATCGAGTAAATAAAGTCGACACATGTAACTCTTAAGTGAAAATATTTTCCAATGATGGACCTTTTCGTGTATCGATGATAGAAATGTTATTGTCACTGATACATGAAGGAAAGAATTTTCTTAAAACCTCTAAGTGTTGTCATTTTGGCGTATCGATGGTTATTAAAGGATGGAGACTGACATATCAACAAGCAAGCATTTATTGATGTCGATACATTAAGAAGAACATGTCAAAACACAAAGTTTCATGTGTATCAGGGATATTGGTGAGATGAACACTGATGTTGTTAGTGACCAAAATTTTATTGGATCTTATACACAAAGGTTTAAATCAAAATTAGCTAAGTGGTGGACACTTCCTTGTATTGGCGAGGAAATATTTAACTCACTTATACTAGTTGTATAGGTGAGGAAAAAATTTCCTCGCTGATATAGCTAAAATGAATGAGCCAAGAAAGTTAAAAAAAATTCAAGTAAAAAGTTTGAAAAAAGGATCAATCAAAGATCATGAGGACAAATTAAATTATATGACATGATAAAGGGGCTTGTGAGATGACATGAGGGTCCCTATTTATTGAGGAAAAATTGACTCTTTGAGGAATGAAACAAGAAAAAAGGGAAGTTGTTGGTGCCAACATAACAATTGGTGGCACATTGGGCGAAGCCATGAATTTATGGAACTAACATATAAAGAACAAGACTTGAAGAACAAAAAATATTATCATGCATAACCTAGAGGAGAGTGAGAAAGTCCCACAGATTTTAAAATACCACAGTGTGATTAGAAAAATTTGAAAGAGGCAAGAGAGAGCTTATGTCCATGCTCAAAGCAGGTCAATCACAACAATATTTTTTTAAGTTGGTCCATATTGGGGGGAAAGTGAGGTACTGCAAGGTGTTGATGCATCAGGGATGTTGAAAATGCAAGTCGATTTCACATTTGTCTAGTGTTTCTCTACTGCTAGTGACTGTCCATTGCCCCGACAGAGTCACAAGCCTTGCTTCGCTTCCAAAAAATATCCATAGCCCCGGTGGATATACTTGCATGTCCCACATGAGCTGGAATGCCTTTCCCCAAGACTCTACCTTATAAAATATTTTTCTTTTGATTTTGAGAGAGAGGTGGATGGGGGGATTCCAGTTTTCCTTTAAAGGCACGTGGGATGACACCTGTGAAAGTGATATCTTCCAACCTGATTATAGATAAGATATATCCCTGAGCCACATGCCTTGAGTACTACAGGTGCCTCTCAAAAATCATCCTTAGTCTATTAATTTCACACAAGTGCAAAACCTACTCTTGGGTATGACCACTAACTCATTATCACAACTATTTAATAATGTAAGACTCATCCATTAATAAACCATTTTCCTATGTTGAATATAACCTGGGGTAATTCACATTAATGATTTGGAGAATGGATTAAGTTGTGTCTAGAAGAAAAATGGGAAATTTTAGGCTTCTGGTACCAATGTGTCATATCATGGCTAATATTCAGATTCATGAAACCAAGTTTCATGGGAAATCTTAGGCAAAAATATTAAGAGAGTGAGAGAAAGGAAATTATAACCAAAAAAATCAAAAGCATGAGGGGGAAGTAAACACGTAAAAACCAAAAATCAAAGCAAACTAAAAAAATTAAAAAGATGGGAGAATTGATTCCTGTATTTATGTACATGATAGTTTTCTTAGAAGGATATTTGATGCAGTGCTTGAGAATATGGTCGTTAACGAGGAGGAGATACACATCCCCTTCAATATTTTGCAATCTGTAAGTGCCTAGGACAATATTTTCCTTAAACGACCCAGCCACAATTGTTGAAATTTAGAGTTTTTCCCTTTGTCCTCATGTGGCTTGTCCCATTTGGGAACCAGGTCGCCAACCTGAAATTCCTTTTCACCGACATATTTTTTTATTAAACCATAATTTTATGATCTATTGGTGAGCCTCAAATTTCTTTTTGGCTCTAGCTCGATTTTCTTCCAGTTTTACCAAGGTGTTTATTCATTTCTGGATGGAGGGGCATTTCCTCCCGCGTCACTATTGAGTGAGCTAAAGGGAATGCATATAGATATTTGGTGGGAGAATGGATTCCTTCCCATAAATGAGAAAGTATGGGGATGTATCTATAGAATATTTTGGAGTGACCTGGTTTTCCCATAGAGCGTTGGGTAAAGCGTTGTGCCAATTTCTTTGTTAATCTACTATAGTTCACTTTAGAACATAGATTAGGTTCTTGTTAGTGGATTCATCTAGGCCATTTACTTTGGGATAATAGTTAGCTGCATATTTCATAACAATTCCCTTTTCTAAAGAAAAATCAGTTAATTTCAATGACAAGAAATAAGTAGAATTATCAAACACAAGGGTAGTAGGTACTCCAAACTTAGTAATAATGTGTTATTCCAAAAAATTAATCACCACTTCTTCGTTTACCTTAGTTAGTGGTATGAATTTCATCCAACACATGAAATAATTAGTGGTTATGAGAATATACCTTTGTTGTCTAGATGAATGAGGGTCGATCTCACCAATGATATCTAGCCCCCACTATTTGAATGGTTCTTTGACAACAACAAGTTGGAGTGGAACAATAGAACTAATCTCTCTTCCAACTGATTTCTAGAAAATGTCACGATTGCGGCAGTAAGCATGAGCATGTTTAAGCACCATAGGACAATAATACCCAACTCTCAGAATCTTGTGAGTTGTAGTTTCTCATGCGAAATGTCCACGGACTGGTCCATCATGAAGATCCTTGAGGACTTTGTCAACATCTTGTTTTTCCAGACATCTGAGGAGAACACCATCATAGTTCCTTCTGAAAAGGATACCGTGGACTAATTGGTATTTTGTATATTTTAATCTCAGTGCTCTTTTATGCTTAGTATTGAGGTGTTTGGGGGTAGTGCCATGCTGAAGATACTGCTTGATGTCATTCCACCATGAATTCTCTAGTGTTGGTATGTAAGGAGGTTTTTGTGCATACAATATTGGTTCTTCTTGACAACCTTCTTCCTTCTAATATTTGGAATCCATGGATTTAGTTGCTAACTTGCACAGGCCTTGACCTTTTACTATAGTTGTTGCCTTAAATTCCAGGTCATATTCTTACAAAGCAGTCATCTAGTTTCCTCACCATTCACCCAAATCCTTTTGTGCAAAGAGAGATCTAATTGTTGGGTGAAGGATGATCACCTTCGTATGATTATTTAGTATATAAGGCCTGAACTACTTGATGAATTTGTGAATAGAGAAAGCATATTTTTCCATCATTGGATAGTTCAGTTCAACACCTTGAAGTCTCATGCTCATGAATGCTATGGGGAATTCATTCCCTTGTTGATCCTTTTGGGTGAGCATTCTTGCAAGATAATGATTTGGAACAAATGTGTACAACAATAAATATTTGGAGAAGTCCAAAATTTGAATTGCAAGGGCTGCCATTATGGTAGCTTTAACTTTATCAAAAGATTCCTTCTCAAAAAATGTCCATTTGAATTACGTGCCCTTATTAAGCACCTGTTGAAGAGGTTTGAGTATCTCATCAAAGTCGGACACAAATATTCATACGGAATTTATCTTTCCAAAAATGTCTGCATAGATTTTTTGTTTTTTGGGAATGGTATTTGCATGATGTATTTAGTGCATTCCATATCGACAAAGATCCCATCTTTAGAAATGATGTGCCCCAACAATTTTCCTTTTGAAACATCAAATATTTTCTTCTTAGGATTTAGAGAGATATCGTACTTCCTGCATCTTTCAAAGATCTGTTTCCAGTGGTGTGGGTGATCAAATATCTTCTTAGAATACATTGTAACATCATCGAGGTGGATCACCACACTTTGATCGATAAAACCCTTAAATTATATGTCCATTTCCCTTTGGAAATTTTCACTCATGTTAATCAAGCCAAAGGGTATCCTTCTGTTAGTAGTGAGAGTCACCGTCCGACTGCAAGAGGATAAGCCCAGTACCCATCAAAATGTAAATGTATTGGAATGGTTTGAGTAGATGGATTAGTAATACTATAGAGAGATGAAAATATAACATAAGTAACTACAAATTAGTTCAGGATCATTGGGATATGGATTCATAAGTATTGTGAATATTGAAGGCATTTAAACTTCCTATTAGACAAAAACATTTATGTGGTGATGAGGAGAAATAAGACATAAAATGTCTGAGTGATGAATCATGAAAGATGGGCATGATGGAAGAAGATCCTCTACCACCTCAGGAATCCATATATCAGAGAGATTACATCTAGAAAAGAAGAAAAACAACAAGCGTCTGAGTGATGAACCATGAAAGATGGGCAAGATGACAATAGATCCTCTACTGCCTAAGGAATCCATAGATCAGAGATATTACATCCATACAAGAAGAAAAAAAACAAGCGTCTGAGTGATGAACCATGAAATATGGGCAAGATGACAACATATCCTCTATTGCCTTAGGAATCCATAGACCAGAGAGATTACATCAAGACAAGAAAAATAGAACAACATGTAAACTAAGAAGACAGTCTGATAAAATGATTCGAAGGAATATTCAATAACATAATATTTACAATCCAGGCCCTCAGGCATACAAACTGAAAAAATACAGAGCCCTGCTCCTAGAACTCACTCGGCTCTTCAGCCTCTGAAAGCACCCCCCCCCTTTTTCAAAATCTAAACTGATCTATTTATATCAGATCAGTCCACAACTGTGAGGAGTGTAATCTGGCCACCTCATTTAAATCTTTCATCTGTGCATCTTTCTGTCAGACTATGCATGTTTTTGTCTGTCAAACATAAGCTCAAATCGGTATGGGCCTGCAAGATGAAACTGTCCCTTGTGGTACCTCAGGTTGACATTTCTGTCTCCTCGGCCAGAGCTTTCATGCCTTCTACTTATGGACTGAGCTGAGGCTTCAAATAACAGTCCTTTTTTATTAACTGAATCTTCCTCAGGATTGGAGCATGACTTAAATCCTAGGGGGAGGCCACATGTTTCTCTCAAATTTGTCATTATATAAGCACGTGATTGCGGGGCCATCATCAGCGGTTTAGATGCACACCGATTTTGAACCTGTAATTCACCACCTTCTTCCACGTATCTCTTTCGCTATGCCATGGTTTCAATTGTGGGACCGCTCAAGAATTTTGATTGTTCGAGCATGTTTCATCCTCGCAATGAAGCGTGGCCTTTGATTTGGTCGTGATCCGCGATCAGGGAAAGCCCCACTTTTTTTGCCACATGCTACTCTTGGATGGACCCTTCTTCCTGCTACAAAGATCAATGACTCACAATTACTTCAGGAGTTAGGGATTCAGGCCTTTTCAATGCATAACTCTTACAATCCTACGAAGTGCCGAATGCTCGAAGTGTGATATCTGGTGCCGAGTGTCCTCTTGTTTTGGATGACCAAGATTTACTTCGGGAGTTCATGCTTCAGGATCTTCTTCTGCTTGCTCGTGCAATTCTCCGAAGTGTCAAATTCCCAAAGTGAGAGATATGGTGATGCGTGACCTCAACCTTCAATGGATCATATTTACTTTGGGACTTTGGGACGCTTGGCTAGTCATTAATCCTTGCACAAATTTTAAAATCCGACTGTTTGAGAGTTGCTAATCTGAACTGTATATGGGATCTCCATCGTTGAAACATGAACCTGTCTGCTTGCCTATATTTCATCCCAACATAGACTGCTTTTGAATGCTGCGCTTGGATGCTTCCTATGCAGGCCACGAGCTTGGACAACCTACTGTCCTTGAAAACTATATGTGATAACACCTTCGATACGCAAATGATCCCCACTTGGTTCTAAAAGTTCTCTTTAGTCGTTTGGGTTCCTCTATGAGAACCTAATTGTATTCAGAAAACCTGTCTAGTAGAGAAAACATCTGAGAACCAAAGAAGAGCTGGAGTATCTGTTCTATAGAGGGAATGAGGTATTTATCTTTGTCAGAGGCTCGATTTAGATTTATGAAATATACACATAGCCTTATTTCCTATGACTTCTTTCTAACACCTCCATCTTCACGTGTACATCCAATCTTCCATGTTTCTTGGTTAAACAAGGTAATCGACAACAAGATCCCAGTTCAAAATATTTTACCATAGATTAATGAAGAAGGAAAAATAATACTAGAACTAGAAACAATCCTTGAAACAAGGATTAAGCAGCTGATAAATCAAGCAATTACTAAGTACTTCAACAAATGGAAGAACCTACCAGTGGATGATGCGACATGGGAAGATGAGTTCTTCATGCATAAACACCCATGGTTAGTCAATTGTTGAGGACAACACTTGTTTTAAGGGGAGGGGCATGTTAGTCCCTAGACAAAGCCCCATGTTATGTATAAAACCCCTTATTAAGCCCTAGATATTGAATTATTACATTTCTAGTGCTATATTTGTATGTTGGATAGAACCATCCATTGCACCCTTTCATTATAATTGTACCCTTTGTCTCCTATATATATATATACCAAGGAGACCTAGTATTAGGATCATCTTATCTCATCTCATATTGTATTTTGAATTGGATATATTGTAAAAGGAGGCTTCCACCTCAAAGTGGATTGTATTCATTGAATTTTTATCATTTTTAAAACATTGGATCATTACAGACCCGAGCATCTTATGCCATCATAGAAATATTCCACAAGGTAAGTATGGTTTGTATTCTTCTGCTAGGATCAGTTGGTTCATGGCATGGAAACAACTCTCCGGTGCCTACACATGCATGCAAGCACATCATGGATTTCTCCAGAACACCCCCAAGTTCATTGACCTCTACACACCAATATTTGGAACATATCCAAGAAGGAGTTATTTAGATGCAATATTGAAAAAAAGAAATGGATTGTGGCTTCCCTTGGCATCAACCTATTATCCATCTTTTTTGTGTCACTGACCTCCTATGTTGCTATAGCTCCTTGGGTAGATTCTTCTCCTTGGACTATATATGCAGGTAGTTCTTCATTTTATTTAATCTTCACTCTCCACACTCTTCTCTTGGATATGAAGTTTCTAGGGTGAATATCTAGATGAAGTTTCCAAGACTTTGCTTCCCAATGTCCAGTCAACTTGTAGTGGTGGAAAAATGTCTTGGCGCTATTTTTTGGTCTAGTTAACATGCTCCTTTTCTCCTCGTGCCTCTGATTTTTTTATTGGATCGAGGAAAATATTGTCTCTCTTCCTCTAAAAAATTTTAGGCCTATGGCATGTGGCTTGCTTCTCCCAACAAGATGCCTCAAGATGACCTTTCTTCTTACAAGATGAGAAATTCTCTGAGTACCAACATCTTACAACATTGTGTCCTTTTTTCTTGCAACAATGATAAAACAAGGATTCCCTATTTGATATAGGCCTCTTGGTATTCTTATTGTTCTTCTAGATGATATTCTTTCTTATTCTTCTAATCGATGGTGTAGGTTAAGTCTTTAAGCTCTTCTCATCACTACCCTTATTCAATCTGTCACAAGAAGGCTAAGGTGGTAGTGGGATGCCACCTTCATGTACGGTTTCTCTTTCTTTTGATGAGTAGGCTAACTCTGTCATGTATTTTTCCTTCACAAAATTGGTCTTCATAGTCATGGGATTATCCCCTTTGCCATAAAAACCTAGTCCTTCATGTTTGACCCTTGGTGCAGTTATAATGGAGCTTAAGATGGATTTTATTCTCTTTCCTAGACCTTATCCATCGTAGCCCATTTTCGTTAATAATTTTGAACTAATTTTCCTGGTATGATTTTCAAATTCACCAAAATGTTGTTGAGAAAAGTCTAAGGAAGGTGATGTTACTAGAGTGGTATCGGTCATGGTGTTGGAATATGCAGTGGAAATGAAAAATGGACTTGCTTCCCAATTCTCTTGGACAATTGCTTGGAGCTTTGCTAATGCCTCCTCCTTCTCTTCCAAATATTTTTGTAGTTGAGTCTTCATCTGAGTGAGCTTTCCCTCCTGCCAGCTATCCATCTAGATAACATCCTCTCCAAAGTGTACAAGATGGAATCTGTGTGTGTCCCAATCTTCCATAACTATAGTGAGGTAGTCTTGGCATTCAAACAACTTATTTTCTAGCATTGGTAGTAGTCTTGTTTATGTCTCAAGGTTCTTTTCCATTGCTACCATCCACTAGTTAAACCTATGGAAATGTTCCTTCAAGTTCTTGTTATCCTCTTAAAGCTGAGCATTTATGGCCCTTAAGTCTTCCAACCTCTCTCTGTTTTCTTTACCCATGTTGAGTCTGCTGATGTTTGGAAAACATCAGGAAGAAATTCAATTACAAGTCATTTCTTCACAGTCAAGGATTCAAAATCTCTAATACCTTATGATTTGTAAATGAGGGACTAATAGCCCACTCACTTCACCAACATAAATACTTTGCCAAAATACCTTTGATATATACTTCTCTATCTTGTACAAATATATATGTTCTTAGAATGTATACAAGGCTTATGTTCTCCATGTAATCTCCGTTCTTTACTGATTCGATAGCTCCTTTATCTATGTACCCTACACACAAGAAGTCACATAATATTGCTATGGAAAATAATTCTTGGTTCTCAATATTACAATCAATGTCTTGTCTCTAACTCTTTTGGAAGTTGTGTACTTTGTTCTAAGAATTGATCTCTAGGTATTTTGAGCTCAATGCAATTATGGGGGCGTTGACGAGTCCAAATGTCCTATCAAGAAGGTAAGGGAAAATTTCTAATGGTAGGTCCCAATTAGACCTACTCTCATTTGGTGTAGCGTTTCTGACCAGTATGTGGGCCTAGTTTCCACTAATAATTAAAAGAAGAAAAAGGGGAAAGACAATAGAGTGTCCCCCAAATATTTCTAATTAATTATAAATCCACTCTAAACTGAAAGAAAACTAATCTAACCTAACAAATTCTAACCTATCCCGTGGGACAAAAACTAATAGATGAGCACAATTTAAAGTGATATATTGATAGCATAAATAGTTCATGACAACCGAGAATATCTTAACACAATAAAATTTCAGATATCATCTCAAATAGTTGAATAGGATACCTATAACATCATCCATGTACTAATTAGAAATCAGAACAACAAGAGATTCCTAAATACTAAGCACAAAAATAGTCCATATGATTAGCACCTAGAAAAATAAAACAACAAACACAAGTGTAGAATAGTCCCACAAGTATTTGCAAACAATTATGACTTTAAAAATTCCTTCTGCTCTTCATACATCCTAAAATAATAGTATTCACAGTATATAGAATGGGAAAAATTCCCCTATTACATCCTATGAGTTCTCTTTTATAAGACAAGAGAGAGAGAGAGACTCTTTAGTTCTAGTGACTGTTTGTTTTGTTTTCCTTTCGTTTCTCATCTTGCATTTCAAATTTCTTTTACATTTTCAAACATGAATATGTGGGAGCTACAAATAGAAGATGAAGAGACTCCTCAGTAATTATTTTCTCCCTAAGGCAGTTTACAAATGATATTCATAAAAATAATAATATTAACTATGTCCATTGACATTGTCTTTTGTTCCTCATGATGTTTTTTGGAATTTCTGATGTTTGTCTGTTGATTAAGATAATCTTGTCTCCTTATCCTTTATATCATATTTCCATAGAGATATTTTGGGCTTGATTTCAATTCTTGTAGCTTGAGATATGATTGTTGGAACATAACATAGCTTGTTATTCAATTAAATTCATGTCTCTTCTGTGTTTTTAGTTTTCCGAGAACATCAACCTTCAATATGTCAATTATTTTTCTGTTATCACGTTCTAATCTCTTCTATCTTTCCAAAAAGCTGTCATGGGCCTGATTTCATTTCTTATATCTTTGGATACAACCCTCTGAAGTTTGCATAGTCCATTTCCCCCCAAATTCATCGCATGATTTTCTATGCGATTTTTGAGGTTTTTTGTTACTTTTTTGGCTTGAAGAACTCTGCCACTACATTCCTCTACTCAATACGTTTCTAACAACGTATCATGGGCTCAATTATGACACCTATAGCCCAAGATATGACCATTTTAAAACAATGCCTAAATGTTTGGTCGAAAAGAGGTGGTCAAGTCGAAAATGTATGGTTGGAAAGAGTTGGTTAGGTCATAAATGTATGGTCGGACAGAGTTCATCGAAAAGGGTTGGCCATTTTGGACATTTTGGTCGAAAATAGTTAGTTGGGTTCGAAAGGCATGGTCGAAAAGAGATGTTCAGGTCAGAAATGATATGGTCAAAATGACTTGATCGGAAGGGGTCATCGTCAAAAGGATATGATCAGAATGACTTATGGCATTTGGAGTGGATGAATTTTGACCAAGAAAAGGAATCAAATATTTAACGTGGGCCCGATGAGCCAGGTTACAGGTGCCATGCTAGCATCCATGTTAGTGCCATGTAGGATGACACAGGTGATAGGGAGCCACATGGAAATGAGGTGGAAATGGTGAATGAAGGCCGTAGAACTTTAGAAGTATATAATTTTTGATCTGGAGCTCAGATTTGAGTATGGTTACAGCTGTTGGAAACATATTGACGAGAGAAATCCAACTATGAGATTTATTTACAGAAAAGAATAAAAAAAAAGAAGGGGACATTTTGACACCTTACCATCCTATGAGAGGTAAGGAGGTAGGGTATGTTACAACAACCAAGGGGACAAAGAAGACACCTCATGCGACAAATCAATGTTACAAATAGTGAAGAATGGTAAGAGGATATCTATGCCAACTGAACATAGGACACATGCCAATATATTCAAGATGGACATCTCAGAGGGTAGACTTGCTAATATTGTAAAGATTGATAAAACGACCAGGTCAAGGAATAGATTCTTATGCCATACTACAATGCATGATATTGATTGTGAAATATAGTGGACAAGCAGTGGGCGATAACACAAGAGGTTTCTACAACCAAGAAGATCAATGGGCTTTTGGCTTGGGTTTTCAAGGAGAGGGAAGGCCAAAAGAGGAACCCAATATAGATCAATCTGAAGAGGCTCAAGGACAGACCAATGAGAAAGGTGGATCTGATAGCCTTGGGAGATTCAAAACTCAGGGAAACTGTAATCTAAGGTAAATTGTTTCTCGATGAGGGATAGAATAGTAAGAATCAAATTTCTGGACAAGGATCAAAGCTCTGACCTCATCACTGTAATGGTAATAAAAAGAAAAATTTGGATGAGTCTTGGGAAAGACAAGGCTTCGTCCATAATGTTGATCGTTGGTTTCAAATTATAGATAAAATCCGAATAGAAAGAGGTATAGGAAATATGAAGAATATTAATGGATTCCCCCCACACACATCTCAATGATGGAGCAATCATGCAAAGCAAATGATCCCGTGAACCCGCTCCTGCAACCACAAAGAATATGAGATCAACCATGCGATTAAAAGGAGAGTTTCCAATATACCGTAAACATTATATTCCCTGCCTTCAAGGAAAATTATAGAAGGTAATCATGGGTGGTTGTAGATAAGTTTCCTGAAAATTGCATGTGCTAAGTATCAAACTCAAAAGAAGGATTAGTGATTTTGTGACTCAAGCTAAGAGTTAAAAACTAAAGAGAGTGTGATCATATACGATAGCATAAAGATAAAGACATTAAGTATAACATGCAAGCAAGAGGATGTAGACTTTGAGTTAGTCATTTAGAAAAATCATCAACAACCAACTCATTCAAGACAACCATCAGTAGAACATCAAACCCTACAACCACATAGGATCATCAAGCACTTCATAATCTATATTTTTGGCACACAATTTTGTCCTTTTTGGGCGGTTTTGGAACATGGTTTTCCAATCCATGGATTTCTAATTTCGGTTAAGGAATTAAGGTTGTAATCTAATCTAGGTCAATGGATTAGGGATTTTGGATGCCACAAAATCATATGTATTGTATTGTAAATGGTGAAGTTAATAGAATGACAATTATAAGTGCGACTCTAAACATTTGTTGGTTTTATCGGTTAAGGGTTTCCAGGGCAAATTTCTGAGTACTATGTGTGATTGTTATTTTTTTCTTTCTATTTTATAAAGAATTTGTATGTGCATTGCTATGATTTAAAGGTTTAAAACCTATAGTAGCCACATTGGAATCATCCATGTGTTCACCATCACATCCCTATAGTGAACTACTTGAATCACATAGAAGTTTTCGCTGATAATCCGCAGTTCTAAAAAAACTAGTAACAACAACACAATCTTTGGAGACACATAACAAGTGACATGAAGCATACTTGATGACTAGGATTTGCAACAATGGTTATTAAGCAACGATCATTCATGGATCCATAGCCAGTGGTAATACTCATGGATCCGTAGATATTTTTTACTTCCACAACATACCATTTCTTTGACTTTGACGACATGCACCCAATTTGTAGCAACTTCATCTACAGGTTAGACACAATGAAAACTACTTGTAACAAATGTACTACATAACTCATTAAAATGAAAATGGGACAAAGCAAATTTTACTTGAGTAGTTTCTAAGCCAAGTTGGTTATGGTTATGGTTATATAATGTGAAAAATGAATGATGAAACGTAACAATAGAAGGAAAAAGATGGAATAATCATGGCAATATAAGGTCCCATCATCTCCCCCCAACTAATACTTTTTCATGCTCTCATGCAACCTCTGTGATCATTCTGAATTAGAATCAAAATATTAATATTTCTTATGGAAGTTGTTGAGACTATAAGCATGCTATTATTTCTCACTTGTTGTATAATACCCAACATTTTTCTCAATGACCTAACAAAATTTGGCCTCCTTTCGTGGCTCCAATTCATAAAAGAATTGATATTTCTATGTAGGGAGCCAAATTAGAAGAAAATGGAATTTTATCCCAATCCCTCTTGGAACACACCTTAAGAAATTAGTATATCTATCAACCTTGTTTAATGCTTCACATAAATTTGGATAGGTAAAACGATCTCTCGTTTTATTGTCTTCATTGGAGATATCCCCTATGCATTTACATGATAGAAAAGAATCCATTCTCATTTGACTAATGTGTTGGGAAAAATAAGATATTGTCTCTTGTTTAATTGTATTTATTATACATACACTTCAGGTGCCTTAAGAAAATCATGATGTAACTCAATTATGATCTCAGGATTAGGATATTCTCCACGTATCCATAAATTGCAGTTTTGTAAATTATGTTCAATGGTAATCCGAACTTGATTCCATTGAAATTGATAGTACATGAAATAGGTAAAGGCCCTTAGTTGCACATCACCAAAAAATGGATTTGGGTTCCATTTTTTATCATGAAATATGAGGATCTCATGCTGATATATATCAAATAATATATTTTTTTCCTCATAGTTACTGTTAGAGAATGCTTCCAAAAATGACTTCACAGACCTTAGATCATGTGGTCTGTTTTTTCTATAGCTCTGAGTTGGAACAAGAAGTATTTTTATTTTAAGAAGACAAAATGAGTAGTAGAGGAACATCTGCAACTGAGAACGAATTGAGAAAGGGTACTCAAGTGTTGATTGTATACCTTCAATGCCTTTACTTTTTCCTAAAGTTCTGAGATTGTATTTATGTCTTCTTTCAAATTGTCCCACTTTACTCTATCTATGGAAATAAATTTATCCCATTGCTCCCTTAAGTTGTGGATGCATGCTTATGTTCTATTAAAGAAACTACTCCTATGCCATAAGCTAAACTTGTACATTTCCATTTAGAAACCTCTTCTTTTAAACTTAAAACTTGAAGAGAATCATGAAACTATTTGTGTACCTACCAGTTGGACAATGGGTATGGTGGGTTCTAAATCTCTTTGACTTTCCACATCTTGGACATAGGGTTGAATATACCATTGTTTTCTATTTGAACCCCTATGGAAATAATAGTGGGACTATCACCTTCTATAACACGTTCTTCATGATCATCAATAGTTGATACTGCAACAATTGGCTGCTCAACTTCCTGATTGATTATGGGTTGAATATGTTGATATTGAGGGTGGGGTGAATCAATATCAATTACAATTTAGCACTTTTTAAAACTTTAATTTTAAATCAAATAATTTATCCAATATACAGTAGGAGAAAAAGAAGAAATACACACTGCACAATAGATTTATGTGGAAATCCACATAATGTTTTATAATAAAAATTTCACACTCAAAGGAAGCTGCAACTTCCAAGATTTTCCAGCACGAATTGGAAGGAGGCACCGACCCCTAGTTTACAGGATCCAACTAAAGGAAGATACAACTCCCTAGATTATCCAGATCCAATTGGAAGGAGGATCCAAACCCATTTCCTTGGCCCTTCCTTCCACCCTTAAATATGTATATAAAATAATCAACCTGTCATAGCCAAGTTCCAAGACTCCCCTGGTCTACTATAGATTCACCTGAACAACTTGCTGATGTCACTTGTCAGCTTGTACCTTCCCAAAAACATAGATCCACACTTTTCTCTACTGTCAACATGTGGACATCCATGCTTTTCTCCACTACAACCCACAGATATCCACGCCTTGCTCCACTACAACCCGTGGATATTTGCTCCTTGCTCCACTACGACCCATGGATATATGCACCTTGATCCACTGTGGCCTGTGGATGACCTACTTGTCAGCTTGTACCTACCCAAAATATAGATCCACGCTTTTCTCTACTGTCAACCTGCGGACATCCACACTTTTCTCTATTGTGACCCGCAGATGACCTCAAAAAACCCCTTGCTCTCCTCGACCTCCTTTCTCCTAGGTTAAATTTTCTTTATTGAACTTGTCAATCCTCCTAGCACAAGTACATACCCACTTATGCTAGCTCCATACACAAAAACACACTTATTTGGGTGAACAAATGAGAGGTTATTGATGTGTATTTATACTTTTACAAGTGCCTCCTTTATTTGAATTTAGGGCCGACCTGTAACTTTTTGTTGTAACAACTTTTTCTCCTTTAATTAATTTTGGGGCCAACCTATAACTTCTCATCCATACTTCAAGGCTTCATGACCACACTGTTATAACCCTAAATTGCACCACACATGCTTACCTGGCATCAGGCCAACTCATATCCTTTCTTTGCCAAAAACATTGTTGAACAACTCTTTGAAAATCCTCTTGTGTAAAGGCCCACGTGCCCTAACCCATTACTGCACGCGTGTACATGCTGGCTGACCCAAAACAACCCGCGTGGACTGACAAAAGCATGAAAAAAGGAAAGTTGCCGATGGAACAAAAAGCTATGGGTGAGTTAACTGAAACTCTCGGCCATGCATGGCCGAGGGTTCGTCCAAATACCTAGCTCCTTCTAGCCTATAAAAGAAGGGGTAGGGGTACCATTTGGAAAAAGGAAT
>JASDQU011400897.1:14050-41972 GCA_032191745.1 Picea mariana
TCATTTGGTTCATATTGGCATATGCACTTGTCACATGTACATGGATTCTTTTACCCATGATGCATACAAAGAGGCATACACAAAATATGAAACCTTAAAGGAGGTGTTTTAGCAGCTACAAGGCCAAATTCATATAGAAGAAGGTGACGACAAGGATGACTATCATTTCCAGAGTGGTTTGCTCTACAAGATTGAAAACATCTATGTCCCTAAAGGAGAACAAATGAAACTTATCAAATATGCTCACACCTCAAAGGTTGCAGGACATTTTGGTGTTGGGAAGACAATTCCCAGTTTACAAAGGTATGTGTATTGTTCCATAATGCAAGAAAATGTAGCACAGTATATTAGAGGATGTATACTTTCTTGTACCAGCAAGCCCAATTAAAGGAAGCAAGTTCCATACCATCCCTTACATGTACCCACTCGACCTTGGGAAATCATTTCCATGGATTTTGTGGGAGTTTTACCAACCACACGGAAGGAACATGAATATTTTTTTATGGTAGTTGGCAAGTTTAGTAAAATTTTCATTCTCATGCCTTGTAAAAATACCATCAAGTGATAGGAAGAAACAATTTTTTTCTTTCAATAGGTATGGGTGCACTTTGGGATACCAAGGAGCATCATCTCAATAGGGATACAAATTTCTCAGTGCATTTTGGACTATATTGTGGGAGAAGATGAAAACTAAGTTGAATAGGTCTACAACATTCCATCCTTAGACATATGGGAAAAAAGAATGTAGTCAATAGGGCTTTGGTGCAACTTATGAGGGGTTACAATCAGAAGCATTCAAAGATTTACAAATCAAGGGCCAAGAATTCACATGAAAAAAAATCTAGTTGGGAAGATAGAGCCGTGAAGAATAAATTGGAAATGGTTTCCATGGTTGGAATGATAGATATAATTCCCTAAAAACAAACAAACAATCGTAACTATTTATGGATTGGGAGAAAATCATTTTTGAAAATGGTTTATTGAAAGAGATTAAGAACATCTTAAGTGGGTCCCATTTGGCGGCATAGATACATAAGTTCACATTTACAAAGGGATTTCAATAGTCATTGATATTTTATTTCCCAAAGTTACAAAATACCCTAACCCTAAAGAATCTCTAAGAAGATAAAGTGAATATTATAAAAGAATATGAGAAGCATATTCAGGGAAAGTTTTTGAAAGTTTTTTGATGCACCATTTTGCTAGGAGAGAGTTTTCTCATTTCCAAAAATTCGTGAATTATCTTTCTTAACTTTCTCCCTCTTCTTTACTTCTTCTTGATTATTTCCTTCAGGTATTCCATCTATGTTTTGCAACAGGAAGATATGGGTCTAATCAGCTCTCTCTATGTTCTTCCAGGAATTCCCCATGACATTCTAGGTCCAAAGGAGAAAACTCCTTGCTTGAAGAAAGGAAATGTGATTTGTTTCAGCTTATCTAATTGTCATTGAGATATTTTTATTAGCATAGACTTCCAAATTCACTATGTTTTGAAACATTTTGTCAATGTTTCAGAACTGTGATATGAAGTCTGTCATTAGGACTCAAAAATTATTCAAATCAAATCAGTAAGAAATGAGGTGTTGAGGTTATTTCATCCCTCTTGTTTCAGACATTGTTAAACTTGTTACATTTGGGATATTATTATTAATTTCTCCCACAAAGAAATATTCAAGTGTCATTTTATTTTTATGAATCTGTGTGGTTATGATATCAATGGATTCTTGAGCACATGATTCTTTTCAAACCCTTTGTTATTAATGAAGCAGTCATTTAAATTTCTTTAATGACCGGGTTAGTTTTCATTTAATCTTGTAAAGTTATAGCTTATCCTGGGTTCACATTATTTTAAGAGGAAGGAAAAAATTTCGTCGAAAGTTAACCCTGCAAATAAAAATATTCTGCAGTCATATTTATTTCTTTTTCTTGAATGAGATGATGTTCTTTACAAATAAATCTATTGTATAAGATTTTTTGGAAATTCGTTGGGGTTTTCTATTTATCACTCACTCAATACATGCATCTAATCTCATAATAAGAATCTTTCATATATCAAAAGAGGAGTACCACCTCTATAAAAATGCAGAAGAAACTTTAATGTTTCCCATAAGAATTTCTCTCAATGTTACCTCTTTTCCCTTGTTAGGATAATGACATCAACCGGGTTCAATTTTAAATGAATGTGAGTTAATGCACTCTTAGTTTCAAGTCACACTAGTTAATGAAGTGAGGATGTTGGACCAATAGTGAAATATTATTAATTTTGTTTTTTAAATCATTTTTGCAATTCTGACGAATAGATAACATATATCACCATCCACCATGGGATAATTAGTCACATCGTGTCATTTGAACCAATAAAAAATTCACACCATATCATTTGGACAAACAAAAAATTCAACATTTGTATTTTAGAAACTAAAAATTTAATGATTTTCATTTTCCAAATTAAATATTTGTTGATATATTTTTCCTTCTTCTACCTATGTATGGCTTTCCCTTGCATGTGCACTTTTTATAACACCTTAATAATGCAGTTGCAAGGGGATAATACCATTGTAAAAAATATTGCATGCTCGCATATCACATCCCACATAACTCTATCATGCAGATACGACAATGAAATGCACAAAATGTATGTTGTGTTTACGCATTCCTACATCCCGCAACCCACATTCTTTCATCCCTGTGACTCACATTCCCTTATCCCCGCAAATTGAAATCTTGCATTCCCACATCTCATACTTCAATTTTTCTCCAATTTTCTTGGTATCTCATGTGGAAGGATGAACCTAATGTGCCCCCCACACACATCTTTCTAGAAACCTCTTTCCACATAGTACTCTTGATCCCTTCACCTGTGTTCCACGTAATCCCACACCCACTTTCCACATAAGACACCATTTTTTTTCTAGGTAATCCTAGCATATCCCCTACACACCTCTCACATGAAGAGAATGACTATTGTTGATTAATGAGGATTAATTCTTTCACATTTACCCCAATCCTTGTGTATGCAAATGATAATTATCATTTAATGAGAAACATGCACCGAATGTATGAAAGGGAAAATTTGAATAGTGAATTGACCCCTAATTTATGATTAAGATTTACCTGTCAAACGGGAACTCAAATTGATACATGTAATCCTCACACTTACCCAAGTGCATTGGAAGTGGAAAAAGATGTTGAACAAGAAGAAGAGAGAACCATTATGTGGAGATACAGTGAATTCATTGTCTTGTGAAGGTAGGTATTTCCAGTGGTCTATAGCGTATACGTGGTATTTTGAGTTTTCCTTAGAGAACAAGCATAAAAAAAAAGTTTGGACATCAAAGATAGTTAAATTTGGATGTGTTCCTAAGGCATTCAATTTCAAATAATTGGTCACATGGTGCACTAAGATATTTGATTCAAATCATTTGTTTATCAATGCTAAGGAAAGTGGAATAACACATGTCCCTTTAACACTGAATACCTTCAGAAGGATGATACATCTCTCAACACCAGACATAGTCCTCAAGATTCTTGAGGTGGATTACTTATTGGATGTTCAAGGTGGACACATGATTTATATCATGGAATTTTGGTTCCAACCTTTGGTCGGATCCTCAAGCATCGAAGAAATCAACACATGCATGTTGGTTTCTCCATTTAAATAATTTGTGTTTTTTTTTTTGCACACCTCGTGGCTCGGGAATAAACATCTAATTTTCCTAGGTACATTCTACATCTCTACCATTACTCAGTAAGAATAGGTTATATTTTCAATTGGGTCCAAGTTATTTTGAATGATATTTTCCACCAATTTTCAATATTCATTCAAACTAAGAGGTTCTACATGACCTCTTATTTGGTTCTTTCTCTAGTTTCATGTAATACACTCAAGGGCATGCCACCAAGGGGAAATGTAAATTTTGAAGAAGAATATCCCACACAATTTTGGTATCCCACACTATGGAAACACAATGCTCCATTTTATATTACCAAATAGAATATTCCTTCATCAAGGAGTGTAGAATCATTCTCATAGGGACTGAACTGGCCAGGGTGACAAAGGTGGCCATGAATTTTCTCAGGTGGAAGGAAGTGTGTGTATTTGAATAGTAGGTCAAATACATAAGGCTCTTTGGCTTTGAAGGGAAGCCCCTTTTTCTTACCTGGTTTGTGTGTGACATATTTTTGTTGTATGAGTTATGTAGACAGTACAGGACATGGCCCTTGTTTTTCTAAAAGAAGAGGAAACAACAATTCTCTCCTATGCCTTTCAATATTTCCAATATTACAATATAAGGTTCATCAAGTCTGACCGATATGGAATGATTCTTTGAGTCTTTGAATATGAAAGAAGAAAAATCTCATAGTGGCATTGATCCGAAAGGTATTTTGATGGTTCATATGGTATCAGTCGGCTATTCATTGGTTTTTAATAGGGTTCAATAAATTTCAAAAGGACACAAAGACAAAATGGAATATCATGTTAATAAAAATGGATATCAGTGGCCACCCACCTCTTCCAATTGGGTCACATATATCTTTCATCTTAATAGTTACAGTTTTCATCTTGGTAGTTTTTTTCTATCTTTTCGAGTCCTAAACTTTTGGCATTGTTATGAGGCCCTAAACAATTCCTTTTTTCCCCGCCATAGTCACACTGTAGACAAAGTAAAAGTGTGATTGGATTATGTGTAGTCCTCGGATATAACTTTCCAGTGGGCTATCATGCGCTTAAAATGGATATGGTATGAAAAAGTTACGGCCCCGAGAAGTTGATGTACCCACTTACCCCATTAGGGCCCACATGACTTTTGATGCTTCATCTCCTAGGGTTAGGGTTTTGGATGTCTAGGGTTTTATTTTTACTTATTGATGCTAAAAATTCATATAGTCCTCATTGTAATGTACCCAGACGAGTGTGAATAGGCACCACATCTCTTCTTAGAGATTAGTTACCACCATTCGAGAAAGATTGTTTCCATTCTACATTTTACAGTTTCTGCGGATTTGTTTATTGAATAGAAGTTAAGTTCCACTGTATCTTTGTTATTGTTCTTTGTATATGTGTGTTAATGTTATAAATCTATGTTTCATTTTTTTTTCTCATAAATCTAGATCATTGGTATCAGAACGGTCTGCTCTTCATTTGTTTCTTTGTGCATGTCCCCAACAAGGTCAGGGTATAAGTAGTTGGGACTCGAACGAGTTGATCCTTTTCAATATTGGCCTCACTGAACTCGGTGGTCTCCCATGGGAGAAGAAAATATAGATGATGGGGCATGATATCCCTTTAATCTATTTCTCGAGGAATCCCTCTTGTAACAAAGGATTGAGATCATGGATAATTTTTCTCAAATTCTTTGACGACTGCCAAGGTGATGCATCTTCCTCAAGCGAAGAAACCACCCCCTTCAAGGTACAAATTAATTTTGATATCCCTATATTTGAAGGTAAAATAGATGAAAATTCTATAGACAAATGGTTAAACCTTATAGAAGGGTATTTTTCTTTCCATAACTTTTCCGATAGAGAAACGATTACATTTGTGCTCCTTAAGGCCGTCCGCGATGTCAAATATTGATGGAAGACTTTCTATGAGAAAAAGGAAATAGATGGATCTACATTATTTGTAGTCGCACCAACTCAGGGTTCTTTCAGGGACACTCTTAAGGAACAATAGTACCTTGTTTGAAGTTATGATGACTTATATACAAGATGGACCACACTGTAGTAGGAAAGGGACCAAATAGTGCCATAGTTAACCAATGTCTTCCATACCTTGTGCACCAAGCTAGTTATCAAAGAATCTGAGCATAATTTGGTGCTCAAATACCACGAAAGTCTACATAGATACATTCATAAATAAATGGAGTTTATGTACATCTCGTCCTTGGGTGCGGCCTATCGATATTCTTAAACAAAAGACATGGTATTTTGGGTTTGCAAACCTCTCACAACAAAAGCAGGGTAAAGGTGGCCCCAACCCATCGAGAAGAGGGAAAAGAAAGGATGGTCTGCCTTAGGACAAGTAGTCCAAACCACAAAAAAAGAAGGACAATGGAAAGACAAAGAAATACACTCGGAAATGGTGTAATTTCCATAATATCCCCTGGCATGATACTGCTCAATGTTGCTCAAAATACTCATTGGTGGCTGAGGTGAAATCCTTTGAATCAAATGCAGGCTCTGACTTTGAGTCAAAATAAGAAAAATGGAGATATTTCATTATTTCATAATCCAATGGCACCGTTGCTACCACCACCAAGTTCCATCCCATTGAACCTAATGAACCAAAGGAAGGTAAGTGTCACTTTCATTCACAGATGTGGGTGAAGGGTAATCCATTTCTCTTCATCATTGATAGAGGTAGCTAGAAGAACCTAATCTCAGTGGAGGTCGTCAAGTGGTTGGATCTGCTGACAACACCACACCTACAGTTGTACACAATCGAATGGATCATCTAAGAGAGTGATCTTCAAGTCAACTAACAGTGTCACATGGCCTATGATATCAAGCCCTTAAAATATGAGGTATTGTGTGATGTCGTCTCCCTTGAAGTTTGTGATGTTCTTTTTGTCCAACCTTATTTATGGAAAAATCATATACAACATGAATTTTCCATAAATAAGGTNTACACAATCGAATGGATCATCTAAGAGAGTGATCTTCAAGTCAACTAACAGTGTCACATGGCCTATGATATCAAGCCCTTAAAATATGAGGTATTGTGTGATGTCGTCTCCCTTGAAGTTTGTGATGTTCTTTTTGTCCAACCTTATTTATGGAAAATTCATGTTGTATATGATTCTAGGCCTCGTATTGTTATTGTTACTTTGGACAGGAAATTATACAGCACACCCGAGGTAGTCCCATCTACTGCCATTTCCTTGATCTCTACCAAGCAATGTAGGAAGGTCGTCTCTTGTAACACTCCCGACCCCTAAATATAATTTCTAGGGATAGGGCATCAAATATTTTTTCTTCCTAACTATCTCAAATCCTAACTTCGAGATCTTCATGGGTTACTGATCATCATGAGATTTCTAACGATCGTCACCGCACTAAAATACAAGCTCTAGTCTGCAAGTTATGGCCTTCCAAAGTTACCCGAGCATTTTTAGTTGAGGCCTTTGGTGTTCAGCGTTGAAAACTCCATTCTACTAATCCCTAAAATCTCTCCACGTCGCCTTAGATATTAATAAATCAGTGTTTTACGTTGAACATCCCCTTTTTGGCATTCGAAAATCAGCAATTAGTGGTCAACTTCCTACACTTTCAGCGTTTCGTCTATCCACGATTGTTGTTGAACATTCGACGATCAATGATCTTCATTGAAAATCCTTATATTATACTACAATCAAATATTCCAAACTTCCAGATTCCTGAACATGTCACCAACCACGTTGGCCAGGCGGGCACGAACCAGAAGTTTACACGTGGCAAGGTCCAGGGGTGACACGTGTCCTCATTAGGGGGTGACACATGTCATGCTCTAATAGGCATAAGGGTTATTTGAATCGGTCATATCTGGGTGACACATGGCATGCGTAATGTGGGTCCATGTCACATCGAATGACCTCATCATGCCACATCATATTAGACTGATAACTGTCCAGCCCTTCGATCTCATGGTCAGTAGGAGTCCACGTGGATTCATAAATCTAAGGCTCTCATTACTTCATGGCTCTCGACTTCAAAGCTTACCAACTCCTCACATCGTGAATTCCCTGAAGAGTCAAGACTCTGGTCTCTCTAATATGGTACCAATTTTCCTCATCCTACCAATGGTTGAGATTCATTTCAGCATTCCCGACTTCAGATTTTTTCACACTCCATAGATTCTTGGCCAAGTTCCTTTGGAGTACTAAGTCTTTGAACTATAGGATCTCTTGCCATGTACTCTCTCATCCAATGACTCTAATTCGACGAAAAACCTTAGAAAGGGGGAAAGTAGGGGCCACCTATCTCTCCACGACGTGTTCTCGGTCAGTTGGGTAATCAAGGGTGAATTTCTTAGATCAACGACTGAGAGGGATCCCGAAGGATCCAAAGATCGACGGTCCACGTCACTTCGAAAGTTCGACATTTGGGGTTCTATATGTATCTTTCGGCTTACTCTCTGGACCACGCTTGATCTGTCGCCACGTTTACCTAGCATTCACGGCCAATATTTACTCTGGATCACAGAGCTTCAGGGCGCTCATCCCTATACCATTCCCTCCACTTTCAACGGTCCCTATTGACATCACGACTCTGAGATTCAAGAATTTCATCACTAGAACACTCTTATCCTCCAGGAGTAGAACTTCCCCGAAGCACTTAACGCTTCCCTTCCTAAGTCCGATCTAACGGCTAAGAGAGATCCACACTAGATACCCAGATCTACGACCGTTATCAGTTCATGACTTCGTCCTTCTGTTGTTTTTGAGGATTATGGAGTCATAAGTCCCGAAGCCCCAAATACAAAAGGGATATCTCCTTATGGACTAGCGCAGGGTTCCCAGACCCTGGTCATATGGGTCCTTTGGAAATTCTTATGGGATAAGTGTTAATCCTTTTAGCATCAAATGGGTTAAGGACATGGGCATGATCCCTTAGTCAAATGGGAGGATGGTCTAAAGGAAAACTCCCTTCTCCCACAAAGATGAACATGACATTCTTGCTAAGGTAAATTCAAAGGATCGACAGGACTTAGAAATTTTAGTTACTCCTACCCTGACTCTCATGTGGATTCACATCCCATGACTATCTAGAAGCTAAACTGAGATAAATAAAATATCATATAGATATAACAGTTTACATAAGAAAATGATAATTTCTAATAACTGTTCAAACGATGGAAGACTTAACCATAAACACAGACATTCGATCATCACATCCAATATATATACACAGAGTATGATAAAAATTATCAGAAATTGAGAAGGTGAAGTGACTGCTGAAAGGGTTGCTTCTTTCATCTCAACCATAGACACAACCACTCTTGACAGATTTACCACTGGTTACCCCTAATCTAGACCATGATGCTTTGCGAGAGATACTTTCTCCTTGCTGCACGACAGTCAAGGATGGAGGTTACTCTCCTCCTCCCACTAGAACTTCTCAACCAGTTTCCTCTACTCCAGGCAAGGAGGTCTACATGAGTACTTCCTCAGACACTCATCAGCCTAATTTATCATCTTGTAGAGAGACCCTGCCCAAGCCTTCTAACAGCCAAAACAAGATTGCTTCTCAGCTTCTCCAGAATGTTCTCTCTACTTTGATATCTTACAGATCTGTCTCTGTCCACCAAATTACCTCCTTTCTTTCCTTCCTCAGCAAGGTTGCGTGGGTATGAATCCCAATTCGTGGTCAAGTCTGGAAGCCTTACAAATGGGTAGCCTACCCCATCTCCTCATTAACTCTTGAGGGTGGCCTTCCAACCACCATCATGACTGGTAATTCATTTTCGGGTCAGAGGATTGTTGAGCAATTACACCCAGTAGGTACTAGTCTGGTGAGGGTCATATCAACCATTCTTTGTTTCCCCTAACCATTTCTCTCATAGCATCCATGGTCTATCTTGGCAGACTTCCCCCCTTTCAACAGTTGTGTAACACATATCCAATTTCTATAAATAAAATAAAATTCATACATTGACCATTTTATACAAAGGTTCATCAAATCAAACATTCACACATATTTGGTTCACCATAGTCTCTTGTCCAGTTATAGTTATATTTACAAATTGGGGGAAATAGGGGTATTACAATCCCCTCCCCCTTAAAGGAACATCATCCTCGATGTTCTATCTATATGTACAGAAGCAAACAAAAATGGATATGCTTGTCTCATGGCATCCTCCATTTCCCATGTAGCCTCATCTAGGCCAAAATGTTTCCGCTACACCTTGACCTGTGCAATGGTTCTATTCTGGAGAGAGGTTTCCTCCCTGTCTATTATGCATTGAGGTTTTGGCAGGAATTCTCCCTCGGGTTCCACCTGAATCATAGACCAGTCAATAATATTATTAGAATCATGTACATACTTCTTTAATAAATAAACATGGAAAACATTATGTGCCTTCACTCTAGGATGAAGTGCTAGGCAATAGGCTACTGGTCCCACTCTATCCAAAACTTCAAAGGGCCCAAAATATCGAGGTGTTAGCTTGGCACAAGCTCCCTTCCTCAAATAGGTTTTTTTGGGTCTAACTAGGAGATACACATGATCCCCTACTTTGAACTCTATAGGAGTCCTTTTCATGTCTGCATAGCTATTTTGTCTATCCTAGGCTATCTTCAGATTATTTCTAATCTGAATTTCTTTTTTTTTTCATTTCCTTTAGCATATCTGGCCTGATTGTAACTATGTCTACTGGGTTGTTCCAGCTGATTGGAATGTTTCATTTCCTTTCATAGAGGGCTTCAAAAGGGCTCATTTTTAATGATTTTGTCAAAAGGGCTCAGCATTTCTTCTAACACTTGGTTTACGCTCTTTGTCTACCCATAATTTTGAGGGTGATAGGTTGTACTAAAGAGCAACTTTGTTTCAAAACCAACAAACAAATATTTCCAAAAGTGTGAAGTAAATTTTGTATCTTTGTCGGATATAATTTCCTTAGGCATGCCATGCAATCTAAATATTTCTTTCATGAAAATGTTGGCAATATCTATTTCCTTACAAGTTGACTTGACGGGTATGAAATGAGCATCCTTGCTCAGTTTTTAAACAACTACCATGGTGGTGTTGTTTTGTTTGGTCGATCTTGGTATTCTTGTGATGAAATCCATGGAGATGTTTCCCATTTCTATTAGGGAATTGGTAGGGGTTGCAACAACCCTGCTGGGTGTCGATGCTCTGCCTTGACTTGTTGACATTATAGACACTTAGATAGGTCATCAGCTGTGTCATTTTTTAGTCCGGGCCAATAAAATAGTTTCCTAGTGGCCGTGATCATTTTCTAATAACCAAGATGACCAGTATATGGTATTTTGTGTAGTTCATCCATTATGAACCTCTTCAATTCATCACGATTTGGAATATACAATCTTCCCTTGTAATTCAACGGGCCATCATTAAGCATCTAGTAACCTTCATAATTCAGCCTTGTCGGCTCTTGCTTTAGGTATGATGTCACGGTCTTGAAAAATGCATATGTTTCTTGTTCATTTTTTACTCTCTCTTTGATGTCTGATTCACTGGTGCTTACAACTGCCAAGTGAACCACTTTGATACTCCTACTAAGGGAATCATCCACCCTATTCTCCTTTCCTTTGATATGTTTTATTTCAAAATCAAAATCACTAAGGAGAACCATCCACCAAGCTTGTCTCACATTGAGTTTTGGTTGGTCAAACAAATACCTTCACCCACTATGGTCTGTCATAAGTACAAATCTTCTACCTAAGAGGTAATGCCTCCACATTTTAAAATCATGCACTATGGAAGCCAATTCCATATCGTGGTTCACATAATTGATTTAATGCGAATTCAATTTTATGGATTCCTAGAAAATCACATGTCCTTCTTGCATAAGGACTCCTCAGAGCCCTTCCTTGTAGGAAGTTGTACACACAAGGAAGTCTTTGTTTGGGTCTGCAATCTTCAGTACATGTGCATTGGTTAAAAGGTATTTCATCTCTTGAAATACTTCCTCACATTCTGATGTCCAAATGAATTTAACCTTATTTTTTTGAAGGGGCATTATTGGGAAACCAATCTTGGAGAATCCCCTTATGAATCTCCTATAGTATCCTGCTAGGCCCATAAAAGATTTGATATTAGATACATCCTTTGGGGTAGGCCAATCCATGATGGATTTAATCTTGTTAGGACCAACTGCCACTCCTTCCTCAAAAATAACACGGCCTAAGTATTGGACTTGTTTCTGGAAAAAGTCACACTTACTAAGCTTAGTATATAGTTGATGTTCTCTTAGTACTTGGAGTACTAGCTTGAGATGTTCTTCATGCTCTTCCCTATTGTTGGAATAGATTAGAACATCATCAATGAAAACCAACAAAAACCTATCCAAGAACTTTCTGAATACATTATTCATTAAGCACATAAAAGTGGTTGGTGCATTGGTAAGTCCAAATGTAACCACCACAAATTCATAGTGACCATATTTTGTCCTAAAGGTTATCTTGTGGATGTATTCATATTTAATTCGGACTTGATGGTATCCATACCTCAAGTCAATCTTGGAGAAGATTGTAGCACCCCTTAATTGGTCAAACAAGCCATCGATACTGGGTAAGGGATACTTATTCGTGATGATCATCTTATTGAGTTGTCTATAATCTATGCATAATCGGAGTGTTCCATCTTTATTTTTCACAAACAAGGTTGGTGCTCCCCATGGGGACACACTAGGCCAAATGTAGCCTTTGTCCCACATCTTCTTCAACTGCATTTTTATCTCAACTAGTTTTGGTGTACTCATTATATAGGGCATTCTATACATTAGCACCACTCATGGTACAAGTTCTATTCAAAAGTCAATATCCCTTCTTGGAGGTAGACCTGGCACCTCTTCTAGGAATACATCTTATACTCTCTTAATATGGGATAGTCCTCTAGGTTGGGTTTTTCATTCTCAACAGATTTTGGTACTTGTATTGCATATAAGGAACATCCCTTTCAGCAATACTTCTTCACTTGCAGGGCTGATATTTGTCTCACTGAGACAGGATTTTGAATCCCTTGTAGGGTTACCCTTCTTCCTTCTTCATTTTCACACTCCAAGGTTTTACTATAACAATCCAATTTGGTTTTGTGGGCAGCCAACCAGTCCATTCCAATCAGCAAGTCATATGATCCTACAGGGAGTATGTTTAGGCTCGCTTGGGTGGGAAACCCACTTATAATGAATTGGCATGCTGGTATCTCTATTACTTTTCTTTTGTTTCTAGTGGCTAGTTGTACCAGCCATGATTTAACATGTTTAACTTGTTTCAATTTAAATTTCTCAACAGTTTGAGGTGCAACATAACTCAAATTAGAATCAGGGTCAATTAAAATGGAAATGAGATGGTTGGCAATCATACCTTCCATCTCCACCACTGAAGCTTGGTGGTCAGGTTGTCTATTATCCAAGTCTGCATAAATTTGTGGCATGCTCCTAGCCACATCATTGAATGTGGTAGCCTCTTCAATGTTGTATACCTTCCCATTGTTCTGTTTCCTATGCAGAAAGTCCCACAGTAGTTGTTCCTTTCCACAACCCAAACATTTCAAGGGTTCTCTCTTCTTGTTATCACTCTTACTTGGAGATGCTCCAAATGGTTTATTTCCATTGTGGGATGGAAAATTTTGTTGATACACACTTCTGGCAGGAAGGCTCATCCAAGAGCTCTTCCCATGGTTCTTAAATATCGAGGATTTAAACCCCTTCTTCTTGAATCCCAAATTGTTTTTCTTATTCTAGTATTCATGGGGTTATGTCTTATTCTTTAATTGCTCATAGCAATACCTTTCTTTTCGAAGAGCATATTCTAAATTCTTTGGCTCATCAAACTCAATTTTGTCCCAATAGGACTGAGGTAATCCACTAATAAATCATTGCATATTTACTTTTTCATCCTTTATGTAGGGCACACACCTCATCAACTCAAGGGATTTGTTGATATATTCATCTATGGTGAGTTTTCCCAACTTGAGTTCATATAACTCCTTGGTCTTCCCATCAAAGTAATTTTCTGACAGGTACTTCTTATTGAAGTATTTCTCAAATTGTTTCTATGAAAATTTCTTCTCATAGATTCCTTTCACATTCCTAAGGTCCTCCCACCAAATGGAAGCTTTCCCATTCAGGTTGAAAATGGCTATCCGAGCCTTTAAGTTTTCAGAGTAGTCATGAACTCTAAATTACTTCTTCAGGCCGAGTAGCTAAACTTTTTCTTATTCCCCCTTCTTAATCTCTCCATTGAAGGTGGGTGGTTTGGATTTCCTAAATTATTCAGGGTCTGACTCTTGGAAGGTTTCCACTTCTTTATTTTCTTCTAGGAATGGGAACTAGTTTTTCCACTGGAATATTTCTTGAGTGTCTCTTGGATCGACGTTGGGCCTTCCTTCAAGTGCTCCTCCTGGTGTGGTCACTTTCCAGACCATGCTTCTATATCTTAGGTGAACTTGGAGTTTTCTTAGTATGATGCCAATCCACATGACTGGCAATTGGACCATGTTGGAGTTTTTTTATATATATGATAGAATTTGCAGTAGGACTGCATTAATTTCAGTATTCTTTTCCTTCTCCTTGATCATCCTTTCATTGTCATCTTCCATGAGGCTTCTTACAGTTTTGACCAAATCTGGAGGAGTTTCCATCGCCCTCCTTTCATCAGATTCTTCCTCTTTATTGTGGGATCTCTCCTCTAACTCATGGTGTGTCACCATCCCTTATGTTGTAGTTTTCCCTGTTGGTCACTGACTGCTTGAGTGTCGATAGAACATTTTATGTTAGTTATTAATCTACCAATTTATGAACAACACACATCATTGCAAAGTGAAGTCAACTTCTTTATTTGGAAACATTAGAAACATACAGTGAATATTTCCAAAACATATTTCAACAGTGGAAGGTTTCATTCCTCTAATAATATTTTTCTACGACTTGTGCATGAGCCCAAGCAGGCCAAGTGTTGTTGACATGCTCTAATACCAATTTGTAACACACTCGACCCCTAAATACCCTTTATAGGGATGGGGAATCAAATTTTTGTTCTTCCTAACTATCTCAAATCCTAATTCAGGAATCTTCATGGGTTACTACTCATCACGAGCTTTCTACCAGTTTCCACCGCACCAAAATCTCAGCTCTGGTCTACAAGTTATGGCCTCCAGAAGTTACCCGGGCATTGCTAGTTGGGGTCTTTGGCATTCGGCGCTGAACACTCCTTTTTCCTAATCCCCGAAGTCCTAAAATCTCTCCATGTGGCCTTATCGATTAAGCGATCGGCATTCATATTTTTACATTGAACATCCCCTTTTCAGTGTTTGGCGGTCGAATTCCTACACTTTCAAAGTTTCGGTGATCGACGATCATCGTTGAACATTCATCATTCGGTGATCAAAAATCTTCATTGAACATCGTTGTACTATACTGCGACCAAATCTTCCAAACTCCTGAATTTATCTAGACTCCTGTAATCCCAAACACGTCACCAACCATGTTGGCCAAGCGAGCAAGAGCTAGAAGCTAACACATGGCAAGGGTCAGGGGTGGCATGTGTCCTCATTAGGGGGTGACACATGTCATTCTCTAAGAATAAGGGATCTGTCAATCGGTCATATCTGGTTGACATGTGCCACACGTAATGTGGTTCCACATCACATCAAATGATGTCATCATGCCACATCATCTTGGACTAATAATTGTCCAGCCCTTCGATATCATGGTCAGTAGGAGTCAACGTGGATCCATAAATATATGACTCTCATTAATTCACAGCTCCAGACTTTGGAGCTTACCAACTCCTCACATCATCACAAATTCCTCGAAGTGTCAATTCTTTGGACTCTCTAATCTGGCACCAAGTGTCCTCATCCTACCAACAACTAAGATCCAATTCAAAGTTTGCAACTTCAAAGGTTTTAACACTCTGTATATTCTTGGTCAAGTTCCTGCAGAGTACTAAGTCTCTGAAATATAGGATTTCTTGCCATGTACTCTCTCATACAACGGCTCTAATTCGACAAACAACCTTAGACAAGGGACAAGTAGGGGCCATGTGTCGCTCCACAACGTGTTCCCGGTTGTTTGGGTAATTGAGGGCCAGTTTCTTATATTGACGGCTGAGAGGGATCCTGAAGGATCCGAAGATCGATGGTCCACGTCACTTCGAAAGTTTGACAATTGGGGTTTCGACGTGTATCTTCCGGCTTCCTCTCTGGACCACACCTGATCTGTCAGCATGTGTTCTTAGCATTCATGACCAGGATTTACTCCGGCTCACAGAGCTTCGGGTAAACTCGCACGTCCATATACCTCTGAATACCCAAACTTCAGGATAGTCATTGATTTGTCAACACATGTCCCTCCACTTTCAATGGTCCTGATTAACTTTGCAACTTTGGAATTTGGGAGTTTCAGCGCTAGACCACTCCTATCCTCCCGAAGTAGAACTTCATTGAAGCACTTAACACTTCCCTTCCTAATTCCAATCTAACAAATGAGAGAGATCCACACTAGATCCCTATATATAGAACCCTCATTAGTTCATGACTTCGTCCTTAGGATGTTTTCAAGGATTGTGGAGTCATAAGTCTCGAAGCCCTAAAGACAAAAGGGCTAGCTCCTTATGGACTAGCGCAAGGTTCCCAAACCCTTGTCATATGGGTCCTTTGGAAATTATTGTGGGCTAAGCGCTAATCCTTTTAGTAGAAAATGGGTTAAGGACATGGGCATGATCCCTCAGTCATATGGGAGGCTGGTATGAAGGAAAATACCTTTCTCCCATAAGGATGAAATTGACATTCCTGCTAAGGCGAATTCAAAGGATCGACAGGACTTAGACGTTTTAGTTACTCCTATCCCGAATCTCATATCGATTCACATCCCATGACTCTCTAGCAGCTAAAATGAGATAAATCAAATATCATATAGATATAACATTTTACATAAGCAAATGAGCATTTCTAATAATTGTTCAAATACTAAAAGACTTAACCATAAACACAGACATTCCATCATCCCATCCAATATATATATATAGAGTATGATAATACTTATCAGAAATGGAAAAGTAAAGTGACTGCTAAAAGGGGTGCTTGTCTCATCCCAACCCTAGGCACAACCACTCCTGACAGATTTACCATTGTATACCCCCAACCTAGATAGTGATTCTCTTCCAGAGATTATTTCTTCTTGCTCTACGAGAGTCAAGGTCGGAGCTTACTCTCCTCCTCCCAAAAGAACTTGGAAACCAGTTTCCTCTACTCCAAGAAAGGAGGTCTTCATGTGTACTTCCTCAATCACTCGTCAGCATTGTTTATTAGCTTGTAGTGAGACCCTACCCAAGGATTCTCACAGCCAAAACATGCTTTCTTCTCAGCTTCTCTAGATTTTTCTCTTTACTCTATTGCCTTGCAGATATGTCTATGTCCCTCGAATTACCTCCTTTCTTTCCTTCCTTAGTAAGGTTGCATGGGTCTGAACCCCAATTCGTGGTAAATCCTGGAAGCCTTACATGTGGGTACCCTACCCCATATCCTCATTAACTCTTGAGGATGGCCTTCCAACCACCAACCTCATTGGTAATTCATTTTTGGGACAAAGGACTGTTGAGAAATTACACCCAGTAGGTATTGGTCTGGTGAGGTTCATCTCAACCATTCTTGGTTTCCCCTCTCTCATAACTTCCATGGTCTATCTTGGAAAACTTCCCCCCTTTCAGCAGTTGTGCAACACATATCCAATTTCTATAAATAATAGAAAATTCATAAATTAACCCTTTTATACAAAGGTTCATCAAATCAAACATTCACACATATTTAGTCCACCATAGTCTCTTGGCCAGTTATAGTTATATTTACATATTCATGGAAACAGGGGTATTACAATCCCCTCCCCCTCAAAGGAACATCATCCTCAATGTTCTATCTCTCGATGTGCTCTATATGTACATAAGTAAACAAAAATGGATATGCCTGTCTCATGGAATCCTCCATTTCCCATGTAGCCTCATCTAGGCCAAAGTGTTTCCACTGCACCTTGACCTGTGTAATGGATCTATTCCGGAGTGGGGTTTCCTCCCTGTCTATTATGCATTGAGGTTCTGACAGGAATTCTCCCTCGAGTTCCACCTGAATCACAGACCAATCAATAATATGATTAGAATCATGTACATACTTATTTAATAAAGAAACATGGAAAAAATTGTGCCTTCACTGTGGGAGGAAGTTCTAGCCGATAGGCTAATGGTCCCAGTCTATCCAAAACTTCAAAGGGTCCACAATATTGAGGTTCCATCTTGGCAAAAGCTCCCATCCTCAAAGATTTTTTGTTGGGTCTAACTCAGAGATACACATTATCCCCTTCTTTGAACTCTCTATGATTTCTTTTCATGTCTGCATAGCTATTTTGTCTATACTGGCCTATCTTCATATTTTTTCTAATCTAAATTTCTTGTTGTTCCATTTCCTTTAGCATATATGTCCAGATTATAACTCTGTCTACTAGGTTGTTCCAACTGATTGGAATGTTGCATTTCCTTCCATAGAGGGCTTCAAAAGGGCTCATTTTTAATGACTCTTGATAGCCATTGTTGTAAGAAAATTCTACCAGTGGTAGGTAGTCCTCCCAATTCTTGAGTTGATGCATTACATGAATCCTTAGGTTTTCTTCTAACACTTGTTACCCTTTCTGTCTACCCATCAGTTTGAGGGTGATAGGATGTACTAAAGAGCAACTTTGTTTCAAAACTAGCAAACAGAGATTTCCAAAATTTTGTATCTCTGTCGGATATAAATTTCTTAGGCATGCCATGCAGTATAAATATTTATTTCATGAAAATGTTGGCAATATCTATTGCCTTACAAGTTGACTTGTGTTGGCCCTTGACCAGGTTTTGTTGATATCTGGTCAAGTTTGACCTATTTTTTGACTTCGACAGCCTGTCGAAGGAGGAGCGCAAGACAAAACAGAGATCGCGGGATCTTGGCCCCTTTTTTGGTCCTTTTTGGGATGTGGGAATATGTAACAGGAATGGGATGTCGGCCCATGGGTTTACCCATGTTTAGGCCTATTTTGTAATATATAAATAGATGCTTAGGCTAAATAGAAGTGTGGTGCATCTATGTAATGTGAATGTATTCTAAGTGAAAGTAGAGTCTGTAAGTGCTTTGTGCATGACTGTGTGAGACTTACAGAGCTAAGTGCAAGTCCTTGTAGCAAGATTGAGGAAGGCTTAGTGTTGGAATGCAAGGAAGAAGGATCTAGTGAGCTGCATGGATATTTTGTCTTGTGCGAAGTAAGGTTTTTGAGGCTCTGTGCTTGTAACCGATTGACTGAAGACAATAAAGAAGAAGATTTGGTGGACGTAGCCCCAAGGTGGGGGTGAACCACATAAATACTGTGTTGTTCCACTTTGTGCTTGTATTAATGTGCTTATGACTCTCTTTCTAAGTGCTTTGATAGAGATAGATAAATATGTGCATGCTTTGTGCTAATGATGTGTAAGGATGTTATCTCTAATCCACATGAAGATTCTTAGTGCTTGATCTGCTAAATATTACTTGCATGTTCATGATAGAATGCTTAAATACCTTAGATCTGAGTGAATGATGTGATGCTCTGTTCTATATGTGTAGTAGTCGTTAGTTGAATATTGATGAACTATTGATGCTAAGTGCTCTGTTAAGTATTATAATCACAGATCTGTGTCCCAACTAAGGTTGCAGACACCTGAGTCTCGCAACCACCCCTACCTCTACCTCGAGTGAGACTTCATTTTCTTTGCAGGTGTTGCCAAAAGGGCCGGTAGTTAGGGTTTTGTTGGTGCATTGTTGTAGCGTTGAAACCTGGGTCTACCCCTATGCAAACAAATGGTTTCATTGTCGGGACTGAAACTATGATTGTTGGGAACTGAGAAAGAAGAAGCTTTGTGCAAAGATTCGTCCTGAAGTTGTGAAAGATCTATGCATAGATCTATCACTCTAGTGTGCAGTATTCTACTTAATTTATAAAGCTATGTGCTAAAAGAAAGAAGCTCGATCTAAAGAAAAGAAGTTATATATGAAGGAGAGAAGCAAGATCTAAAAGATTTGTGCTCTAAGAAAGGTAAAAGTGAGAATTTCTTATTAAAAGAGGTAAGATCTGCAAGCTCAGTGCTCTGCTAAAGGTAATAATAGTGAAAAGTTTTAGATCTAGAAGCTTTGTGCTCTGTTCAAGTAAGATAAGTGGAAATTTCTATTTCTAGAGTATGGATCTAGGTATATTTAATAGGGTCTGTCCTAGTTCGAAAACTAGGGTATTGATAGATGAAGGAAGATTTGATATTAATAGATCTGGCAAGAATAGTGAAAGATATGTTATACCTATGCATAGAAAGAATTTTTGGACTAACAAGTGGATGTAATATCCTAGAAAGAATTCGTTGCAGGTTAGCTCCTATGATCCTAGCGCGCAGTACAAGAGAAGTTGGGAATCATTTAAAAGAAAGAGAGGATTAATCCTCTGTTACAACTACAGAAGAATAGGACATCTTGCTAAGGAATGCCTTAGAAGAAGACCTGGTTGTCTTTGTTGTAAAGCTATGGACCATGAAGTGTTGGATTTCCCTAGAATGATTTCTAAGCTTGAGGGAATGAATTTGAACTAGGAAAACCGTACAACAGATCCAGAAATGGTAGAATATCAGAAAGAATCAGAGAAAGTATTGTTACAGATTAAATAAACCTTGAACGACCACTGACATATCAGCTTATCGAGGATATTCAAAGAAAAAGAATGCATCGAAGAAAGAATAGGAGATTTCAACATTGAATGTGTTCTAGATGAGGAAACACAGGTGAATAGCATGACAAAGAGAACTTGGGAAGTTATAGGGAAGCCTACTATGATTCCTTCATTAGGAGGAATACAATTATTCAGAGGAAAACTGGTAAACCTATGTGGAAAGCTCGCTCGTATACCTATGCATGTTAATGGAACTTCGACAGAAGAAGCTTTTGAGATTATTAAATTTATTGAAGACAGCGGCACATTTACCATGTTACTAACCATCCCTTGGATTGAAAGAGACCAGGCCAGAAGGAAAGAAAAAGAAGCAGTGTTAGAATAACAGAAGCAAGAGTTAAACGAATTCATGACTAGAAGGATCGCACATTTGATTGCAGACTAGGAGAATAGATCGAAGCTATTTAACACTAGAGACCTTGATGTCAAAGTTGAAAGAACCCTAGAAGACCAAAAGAAGACTGAATTACTTATCCCAGATAAAGAAAAAGTATTACCCTCGAATCCTAGGAAAGAATCTCAACAACGGGCAGTGACTATGACAAACAAAGATAAGAATCAAAATGGAAAAATAAATACCGAGAAGAAGCTCACTGGAAAGAAGGCTAGAAAGCTAAGTAAGAAGAGGGATAAGATTGAAAAGTTATAGAAGGATCTAGAGGGAACTTCACAAAAGGAAAAATTGCAAAATTGGAGCTTCGCCGGGATATCAAAACAACGACACATGGCACTTCTCCATGAAAAAGCAATATAGCCATTGGGGAACGTTATAACCGTTAGATCAATGCTTTGAATGGATAGAAAACCATTTATGGCCAGCCAACTTGCCATCTGACCGTTGAGACCGCGCCATAACGGACAGAACTAAGTTAATGAAGACCTCATAAATACCCATTGTAAGTGACCCGTTGTCGAGTTACCTATTTATCCCACTGTGCCATGCACTGAGAACACTTTTTCCAATTGATAATTTGAGCCCAAATACTAAGTTGATTTTATACCATGATCATCATGCTTTTGGTCTCTCTCTCATTACTGTGTCTAAGATACCCCCCCCCAAACCTGAGATTGTTAACCCTGAGCTTGTATGTCAGACGAGTTGAGCACTGCATAAAGAATTGTTAAGGAAGTTTTGATCAACCTGATGACTGAAAGAGTCATGTCAGAGAGAGGATTATCCACAGGGGTACAAGCATCATCCACGAGAGGACTGCCAGCCTCTCCGTCAACTGCTCGAGCTGAACCATCTCGGCCATCATATGAGAAGCGAACTAAGAACAGGGATGATCTCACAAATGCTAATTTGATTCTGAGCATATTACCTGCCTATATACCACCTTTGAGCGGTGTTGTAAACCGCTACAACGTACCTAGAGATTTTGAGTACGCCTTGTTCACTGCATACCTCCTGAAGGGGATATGCGCAGTTCACGCAGACCAAGATAAGATTGCAGCGTTGAAGTTTAGAGACTTCAAACTCAGCGACCGAAAATTTTACAACATGCTCACCCCGCATAAGTACCTGACCAGAAAAAAGGGAAATAATTCGAATATCGTCCCTCAGTCGTGGACCCATAACCTCGCGCAGTCTAGCCTGCTGAAAGTTATGAAGATTCTGCACTTCAGATGACACCAGGAGGTGAACGCATGTGTCAAATTGTTGTTGTCTTGTTACCATGGAGGTTATCTATGGTTAAATTGTCGCATAATAGTGGATCTGACGTTGATAAATCGGATCATCGAGATTAGTATGCAAGGACCTGACCCACAAGATTTCTATCCTAGAAAATCCATGGACCGCGCTCTTGCTCAAAGGATCAAGGACACTTATGGTGATGTCAAGAAAGGAACACGAGGCTACAAGGTAGCTTCTATATAGAGTGGCACAATGTGCCTTTCCTATCAGATGATTTCAGGGAAGTTAGTATGCAAGAATCGACCCACCCAAGTGACTGGTTTTGTAGTCGACCTCGCAGGGAAGTGCACGAAGGGCCTACAAATGAATTGGGTGCAGTACCTGGTGAACCAATTAGAACTTGACTGCAGAGAATCCTAAGATCAAGGGTACAAATTCCACTTCAGCTGGATATTGATCTCGATCGCTTTCATCGCCTGGGAGATGTCGGAAGGTGCGACCTTCCCGGACATTGATCCCTTTGAACCATTGGCTGTGAAGTTTAGCACACTGTGGTATACAAGTGACATGAATAAATAGTGGCAGTCCAATGTTGTATTTCACTCATACTACAACCATTTGAAGCTATCCATACATTCCGAGCCTTGCATAACTCTGAATACTTTACACAGGTTCAGGCCTTTGATGAAGTTCAGTGCAGACCACCATTTCATTTATATCACGGTGCGCGCTAACGAGCACAAGTAGAAACTTCAGTCTTATTATAAGGTAACGGAGGAGGACTTGGAGGAGATCACCAAGGACTAGTCAGTGGACCTCCTCATTCCAGTAGACCCTGCAGAGATATCCGACTTAGACAGCCCAGAAACTGCGCAGGATACACTCAGGCTAAGAAATACAAAGAAGACTGAAGAGGTCCATGATTTAGACAATGCATCCATAAAGACTGCTTCCATCTCGCCTGAGCAAGAAGGTGATGATGTAGAGTTGAATGACACAGAGGTCAAGAATCAGTAGGGTGACGAGGCTGATCCCCTGAAAAAGAGGAAAGGTTCGCCTCTGAAACTGTCCTCCCAGAAGAAAGTGAAGGCCACTATGATGAAGATGCAGACCGTCCTCACCTCATATGACTTTGATTTCATTATATCGTCCCTGAATGATGCTTCATTGGAGATAACAGAGAAACAAGAGGCTAAGCAGAAAGCGATGTACAATAGAATCGAGATTGAGCTCCAAGGAGTACAACAAGCACTACAGTCTAGCCACGCAGTATCCATTGCACATCTGCCTTTAGGAACACCAAAAGTGGGAGATGAGCCATCTCAACTCCACTGAATAGCTGATACATTTGAAGCTCATCTTCGACAAGTGCAAGAGGAAACAACACAAGCCACCCAAGATTTGGTACAAGTACAAGGAGTACTTGTAGAACAGCGTCGAGCTGCTGAACAGGAAAAGAGCACTCTCCAAGCAAAGTTCAATGAGGAAAAGGAACAGCTGCAGCAAGGCAAGGAATAGTTTCTCATCGAAAAACTCGAAGTGAAGGAAATGGTCAATAGAGCACTTCGCTTTGTGACCGTCATAGAAGTCAAGGTAGAGGATCAAGTCACAAAGCAAGTAGTACAACTTGAAGAAGTGATCCAACAACACATAGCATATTTAGAGCTACGCACTATACCAGAGACTCCACAGGAGGTAAGAGACCAGCGATAAGCCACTGCCTGCAACGCAATTGACAGATTGAAGGCCCTTACCTTAGAATGAAAACAATTTGTTGATCTCAGTGCCCAGACATATGATAAACTTATCGAGAACCCAGAGTTGCAGGCACTGAATTCGCAGCTCCAGGAGGCGAAGAAGCATGCAGAAACACTACAAGCACAGTTGAAGTCTTTGTCAGCTGTGGAGAGAATGAAGATATCTCAAGAGCAGCGAACCACCCAGCAGAAAATCCATAATATCCAGAGCAGATTTATGGAGATAACTCAGAAACTCCAACCAGTACAAGATAAGGCCTATCAGTTGTTTACAGAGGTGGAAGGATAGGAAGCAGAACCGAAGTAGGTTAGCACTGTGACAAAACAACACCTGGAAGGACCTGTGAATGATGCAGTCATTTAAGAATTTACTAAAAATGAGTGCGTAGCACAATAGAAATTCGAAGCAGTTCGAGCCAAGCTCAAAGCGTTTGAAGAAGAAATTCCTACATCATAGTGACTCAGGAAGAGTCATAGGTGAGTGTTGGGGGCCTGTTGATCCTTGACCAGGTTTTGTTGATATCTGGTCAAGTTTGACCTATTTTTGGACTTCGACAACCTGTCGAAGGAGGAGCGCAAGATGAAGCAGAGATCGTGGGATCTCAACCCCTTTTTGGGTCATTTTTGGGATGTGGGAATATGTAACAAGAATGGGATGTCAGCCCATGGGTTTACCCATGTTTAGGCCTATTTTGTAATATATAAATAGATGCTTAGGCTAGATATAAGTGTGGTGAATCTATGTGATGTGAATGTATGCTAAGTGTAAGTAGAGTCTGTAAGTGCTTTGTGCATGACTACATGAGACTTGCAGAGCTAAGTGCACTGGAACGCAAGGAAGAAGGATCTAGCAAGCTGCACAGATCTTCTTTCCTATGCGGAGTAAGGTTTTTGAAGCTCTATTCTTGTAATCGATTGACTGAATAAAATAAAGAAGAAGAGTTGGTGGACGTATCCCCAGGGTGGGGGTGAACCACGTAAATACTGTGTTGTTCCACTTTGTGCTTGTCTTAATGTGCTTATGACTCTCTTTCTAAGTGCTTTGATAGAGATAGATAAATCTATTCATTCTTTGTGCTAATGATGTGTAAGGATGTTAGCTCTGATCCACATGAATATTCTTAGTGCTTGATCTGTTAAATATAACTTGCATGTTCATGATAGAATGCTTAAATACCTCAGCTCTGAGTGAATGATGTGATGCTCTGTTCTATCTGCGCAGTAGTTGTTGGTTGAATATTGATTAACTATTGATGCTAAGTGCTTTGTTAAGTATTATAATCACATATATGTGTCCCAGCTAAGGTTGCAGACACCTGAGTCTCAGAACCACCCCTTCCTCTACCTTAGGTGAGATTTCATTTGCTTCGCAGGTGTTGCTGAAAGGGTCGGTAGTTAGCGTTTTTTTGGTGCGTTGTTGTAGCATTGAACCCTTGGTCTACCCCTGTGCCAACAACTTGACGGGTATGAAGTGAGCATATTTTCTCAGTTTGTACACAACTACCATGATGGTATCGTTATGTTTGGTTGATCTTGGTAGTCATGTGATTAAATCCATGGAGATGGTTTCCCATTTCCATTCGGGAATTGGTAGGGGCTACAACATCCCTGCTGGGTGTCAGTGATCTGCCTTCACTTTATGACATTCTAGACACTTATATAAGTAATCATCTATGTCCTTTTTCAGTCTGGGCCAATAAAATAGTTTCCCAGTGGCCTTGATCATTTTCTGATAACCATGATCACTAGTATATGGTGTTTTGTGTAGTTCATCCATTATGAACCTCTTCAAGTCCTCACAATTTGGAATATACAATCTTCCCTTGTAAATCAAAAGGACATCATTAAGCATATGATAACCTTCGTACCTCAACCCTGTGGGATCTTTCTTTAGGTATGATGTCACGGTATTGAAAAATGCATATGTTTCTTCTGCAGTTTTGACTCTCTCTTTAATGTTTGATTCACTGGTTCTTACAGCTTCCAAGTGAACCACTTTCATTCTCCTACTAAGGGCATCATCCACACTATCCCACACAATTTTGGTATCCCACACTATGGAAACACAATCCTCCATTTTATATTATCAAATCGAATATTCCTTCATCAAGGAGTGTAGAAGCATGCTCATAGGGACTGAATTGGCCAAGGTGACAAAGGTGGCCATGAATTTTCTCAGGTGGAAGGAAGTGTGTGTATTTGAATAGTAGGTCACATACATAAGGCTCTTTGTCTTTGAACGGAAGCCCATTTTTCTTACCTGGTTTGTGTGTGACATATTTTTTCTGTATGAGTTATGTACACAGTACAGGACATGGCCCTTGTTTTTCTATAAGAAGAGGAAATGACAATTCTTTCCTATTCCCTTCAGTATTTCCAATATTACAATAAAAGATTCATCAACTCTGACCGATATGGAAATATTCTTTGATTCTTTGAATATGAAAGAAGAAAAATCTTATAGTGGCTTTGATCCGAAAGGTATTTTGATGGTTCATATGGTATCAGCCGACTATTCATTGGTTTTTAATAGGGTGCAATAAATTTCATAATGAAATGAAGACAACATGGAATCTCATGTTAATACAGATGGATATCAGTGACCACCCACCTCTTCCAGTTGGGTCACATATATCTTTCATCTTAACAGTTACAATTTTCATCTTGGTAGTTTTTTTCTATCTTTTGTATTCCTAAACTTATGGCATTGTTTTGAGGCCCTAAACAATGTTTTTTTTCCCTGCCACAGTCACACTATAGACAAAGTAAAAGTGTTATTTTATAATGTATATTCCTCGGATAGACCTTTCCAGAGGGCTATCCTGCACCTAAAATGAAGATTGTATGCAAACGTCACGACCCCAAGAAGTTGATGTACCAACTTACCCCATCGGGGCCCACATGACTTTACACGCTTCATCTCCTAGGGTTAGGTTTTTGGATGTATATGGTTTTATTTTTACTTATTGATGCTAAAAAATCATATATTCCTCATTGTAATGTACTCAGATGAGTGTGAATAGGTGCCACATCTCTTCTTAGAGATTATCTACCACCATTCGAGCAAGATTGTTTTCATTTTGCATTTTATAGTTTCTGTAGATTTCTTTATTAGATAGAAGTTAAATTCCACTATATCTCTATTATTATTCTTTGTATATCTATGTTAATGTTATAAATCTGTGTTTCATTTTGTTTCGCTCATAAATCTAGATCATTGGTATCAAAGTGATATTCTCTTCATTTGTTTCTTTGTGCATGTCACCAACAAGGTCAGGCTTTAAGCAGTTGGTGTTAATATTATGGTAGTTGAGGGAGGTATTTACCCCCATGTGTGAACCTGGCAAGAATAGAAGACTCCGGGAAGCAAGAGAAACCCTAATGAGTTGGCTAATAACCCTAGAATCCTTGTCGGCTCAAGTAGATAATTTATATTATTAGGCTATTAGCCTCCAAGAGAAGAAATCAGCCAGAAATAATAATAATATACTAAACAGACACATACCCAAAAGGAGAAGTCAGCCCCAGCAAAACTGGTAGAACTACTATAAATACAGGGCATCAGTTCTCATTTGTCACATCTTAGAATTGCAATTCTGCAGTTTGGTGCGCACTGCAGTTGCAGTCTTGTGCGCGGGTTTGTGCGCGGGTTTGGAGGAAGAGCTGATGCAGCTGCAAAAGCAACAAGTTTTCAGTATTGGCTTGAATATCTCTTGGCTAGGGTTTGGGACTATCTGATCAGTCTTTTGTGTTGCGCTATTCTCGGAGAGAGGTGCACTACCCCTTTATTTGGCTATCTAGCCTAGGTTTTTCTTCCAAAGGAATTCTCAGTCAAGGTTAAGGTGCTCGGAGGGAGGCTTCGGCCTATGGTTGGGTGACGAAGGTATCGTCAATGGTAAAATGAGCACACCCTCTTCTATATTCTAATAGGTTATGGGCCCACACCCCTTCAGTCATCCTAAAACGCTGGAAGGAAACATAGCCACTAGACATTGAGCTCGTTGAGGAACTGTCGTTGGGGTTACTAGCAGGAGCAGCTTCCAAAAGCATTGTAGCTAGGGTTACTAGCAGAAGTAGTTGCAGAAACCCTAA